>JADRCD010217341.1:0-26707 GCA_019843815.1 Montemys delectorum
TTCCTTGTACTAGGTGGGTCCAGGGGACTGAACTCAGGCCATTGGCTTGGAGGAAAGCCTCTGTAGTCACTGAGCCATATCACCAGCTTGATACTTTAGATTTTTATTTTCTAAACCTGTAAACCTTAAAAGAGAGTGAAGGAAATATTCATCAATTAGTACAAGCAATAAGGAGTAGAATTGCTCCCAGACACTGTTAGATTGGCTAATACTCAGTATGTATCAGTATGTATGTATTAATTCTTTTAATGTTGATAATGTGAGATAATTCTTCACATTTACTAGAGAAGAAAACTGAAGTGTCTGAGAAGCAAGTAACTTTTTCAAGCTAACACTGGTATCAAATAGCAAAACTGGGTGTAGTTCATGTCCCGAATTTGTGGTATTTACTACCATAGGACCTGGGGTTCTGGCTTTGTGTGTGGAGTTTCCACCAATTGCATGCTTCAGGGAACTGGTTTGAAGTTCTAACTCACACTTCACAGACAGCTCACTGTAGAACACAACCTGCACATGCTCAGGGTGCCGGAGCAAGGCTGTTCCCACTGTTTGTTAGAGATGGTGCGTACAAAGATATCGTCAGACGTGGCTGTGGCCCTTTGTTGGGAGTGTCCACATCATCATGCAGAGCCTGCTACTCACTATCTGAGGACTTGGATGCAAATGAAGAGATACCTAAGGAGTCCTGTGGGAGATAAGCTGGGGCAAGACTGAGCCTATTGCGGAGTTCACAATAAAAATGAAAACAAAACTCTACCTAGAGTTGTGTCCAAAATCAAGTGGCTATTATACAGACAATCATCCAAACAGAGAAGGTGAGCTGGAAAATGAGCAGGCAGGGACAGGAACATCGTTTACAACCGCTCCACATATGTATCCTAAGAGAGCTCTTGAACTGCTTTCCTTCTTAAGCTCTAGGTCTTTCGTCCTGTAAATTACTGACAGGACACACATAGGAATTCCATACATCCACACCATGTGGACACATGGTGCTCACTGCTAGTTAGTGTTTTCATTACTTGTTTATCAGCACAACCTGGAGTGGCTGATGTGTCCATTTCTGAGCCTTAGCTTTGCAGGCCCCACCATGTACTTCTCAACTTACTCAATGAACTAAGAGAATGTGTTTTTTTTTTCTTTCCATCGTTTGTAACAGCCCCTTTGAAAAATGCCATGACTCTTGATGACTCTTCTTTCCCTGCCTCATGCTCTGATGGCATTTGGGAAACCATTTCCTCTAGAAAACAAACTTTCTTGTTCCTGATCTCCACTGCTGCATGGCCCTGGAAGTCAAGAGGGAAATTAGCATCTCTGGAGGAATTCCCACTGTAGCAAAGTCTTAATTACCCTGTTGTGACTACCTTATAATCACATGACTAACACCACGGTCACACATTCACAAGAAGAGAAACAGTGACAGGGATGCTAAGTGGCTTCTTTTATGGCTGTTTATCCAGAAGGATAAGAACTTTTCCCATCCCTAACTATATTACAACAGAATGAAAAGTTCCCCACCCAAGTTAAGGCAGGAGTATTTTATAGCAAAGAGACATCAGCATAGTAACTACGAGATTCCTTGGGTTTCTCCCCAGGTCCGCTCCCATCCCACCAAGGTCAGCTGTGAGGCTGGAAGCAGGATACAGGAGGAAATTGTTGAAAGAGTGAAGGAGGAGTTCTCCATGTCAGAGCTCAGAGGGGAAAATTGCAGGTTTCTAATTTTCCTTTTTGCCAAGGTTATGCCCAAAGAAACACATTCATTTATTGAAATTAGAGTAAATACAACCATGACACTGTAGTTAAGCTCAATCTTTGGTCCTCAACTCCTACCTCGGAGGATGCTATATTATAGTGCACTTGGAACAGCAGGAAAGTTAGAAAGAAACTACTATTGACTTCACTCTAGTCTTCTCTGTGTAAACTTAGCATGGATCCAGTTTAGAGAAAGGTATACATGTACCCAAAAAGTCTGTGCAAACAATAACTCAAGAAGGGACATCTGAACTCCTACAGCATCCGTTAGGACTAGGAAACAACTAACACCAAAGTTACAGGGAACACACTTTAAACTTAGTGCCAAAGAATAGTTAAGGTAACAAACATTTGTTTGCACTGTGAGAAATGATGATACCAATCAGAATGCACCAGCGCTTCCTGAGAAACTGAGCAGTAGTGCATAGGTTAGACCAGGATCAAGTGAGAGAAGGATGGGTCTTTGTGCTTATAGTCATATAGGTAGGAAGTCCAGAATAGAAACTTAGCCCAAAAGCCTCAAGATACCAAGGTATACAGAACTTCAACTCACCATGGGCCTCTATGACAAAAATAAATAAAGCCCTGTTGCTAATATGGCAGACTCAAACATAGAAAAGGGAAATGAAGAGCTAGAGATATATCTTAGTTGTGAGACTGCTTGTCTATTGTGCAAAAAGTCCTGGGATTCAGACTTAGCATTCCATACACCTGATGTGTTGATACAAATCTGTAATCCTAATACTCAGACAGGAGATCCAGAGGTTCAAGGTCATCCTCAACTACATGTTGAGTTTGAGGCTAGCCTGAGATAGAAAACAAAACAATAGAAAAGAAAGACTGGTTGAAAGACAAAAGGAAGAAAGAAAGAAAGAAAGAAAGAAAGAAAGAAAGAAAGAAAGAAAGAAAGAAAAGAGGGAGAGAGAAAGGAAGGAAGGAAGGAAGGAAGGAAGGAAGGAAGGAAGGAAGGAAAGAAAGAAAGAAAGAAAGAAAGAAAGAAAGAAAGAAAGAAAGAAAGATAGATGACTGTGTTGCCTCAAAATGGGAGAAGTCTAAAAAACATACTTGTTCTAAAGCTCTTACATGAGCTAACCTAGCCCTAAGAAAGAGTACATGTTAAATCTGTGCAACTGAAATTACCTGATTACCCTTATACTTCGGTCCCATCTTATCTATAACACAAAAGGAGAAAGAGTCAGTGAAGAAAATCAAACAAATTAACCCAAAACTAAACTGTATCTACTCCACCTCTGACTTTTCAAGTAACCACCAACTGAACCAAATGTCTGATTTGTAATATGTGATGCATGAAAGAGTTCAACAAATAAAAGATAACATTTTATCTGAACTTTAAATGTGATCTATGAATGAGGAAAAACCAGCACCAGAAGACAGGAGGGAGCTGCAGGCTGCAAAGAGTTGGACAGAGGGTATTTGGAGACAGGAAAGAAATGAAAAGTTCAAATCAGATTTGATTTTGGCTAGAAGTTCCCTACTGGGGCATGGGCTAGTTCTTTAAGAGTCTGTGGTAGGCTAGAGCTTTGGAAGCTGTGATTGGATGAGATCTACCACAGAAGTCAGATTCCTAAGTTATATAGCTTGGTTTATTAACATACTGTTAGGTTCATTACACAGGAACCCAAGTATGGACAAGTTCAGTCCAATGGCCTCATGCCTATTTACTTTAACAGGTATAGATGTGAATTTAAAAGATGCTGAATTATATATGAGTCAAGCATTGACTTAGTCAAGGAGAATGGAGAGGAATGATTTGCAAATTACTTATTCAGTTAGCTTTTAAAATATCTTGCGAGCATATTGAGAGAGTTCTGCTTCAAAGTACCCTGGTCTGTGCCATGTCCTTCCTACATATAGGCTGTGCTTGATGGGAGTCTCTGATATAAATATTTAGCCCCAGGTTCCTTTCATTTTAAAGGTAAGTATGTGTCTGTCTGTGTGTGTGTGTGTGTGTGTGTGTGTGCACGCGCACGCGTGCCTGTGAGTGTGCGTGTATACAACAGTAACACTTGTTACCTAACGTGGTTGCTGTGAATTAAACCCAGTTCCTCTGCAAAAGCAATATATGCTAAGGCAACTCCTCATTCCATAGGCCCCATGTTTAAGAAGAAATAGCAAAGAATCTGGTACAAACCTGCAAACAAGAAAGTAGAGTAGATATCCATTCTTAACCCAAGCATGGAGGAGAGGTTAAGACTGACTTTGATTCCCTTCATCTCCACTTTGATCAGTTCATTCTTACAAACCAGTTTTCTGGAAGTGTGTTCTAGCACTTCCAAGTTCTCATCTCATATCTCTTCAATCTGGCTTCACAGCCACCATACATGTGTGAAAATTCCAAGAGAGACACAATATATATTGCACATGAAATATATGTGAAATTGCACTTCACATATTATTCACAAGTTTAGTAGTTTAATAGTATAGACATTTTATCTTACTTTTCTGGTGGTGAGATGTCTGAAATAATAGGTCTCCCTGAGTCACAGTCAAGATGCTCGCCAAGATTCATTTCTTTCTGGAGGCTCTTGGGCAATGAATTTCAACTACTAGATACAACTTGTGTTCACAGATTCTATGCAGAAGGCCTGCAATGGGGGAATATTGACATATATCTCCTGTGTCTTTTACTCCAAAAAATCCCTCTGCTTACATCGAGCCCTTTCCAATAAGGTAATGTATCTGCTTTATGGTTACCAACCAGTAGAAGAACTCCATCTGCCAAATAGTTTTATTCTGTCATATAGCAATATAGTCAAGGATTCCATTCAGGTTGTGAACCTCTCTGTGAGTCAAGGGGCCATGATTCTGTGATCTGGATCCAGTCAGTTTCTGAAGAGATGTAAAGTAGCAGAGTGGATCAGCTTAGATCATTTCACTCCATCAACAACTACTGGAACCACATCATACCAAAAAGGGGAAGTTTGGAGCTCACAATAGAGAAATCTGCTGTTTTCAAGAATGAAGGAAGGAGGAACCATGAAGAAGAAACATTTGTCCTGTGCAGATTGATAATTTAGTCTCAAAACATAACTTCAGACAACAATGAGGAACAAAGTTCTCTGAAAGAAAAATGCAAAATAAGACTGTCTTAACAAAGGTTATTTTTCTACCTTGAGGACCTTGGCTATTAGTCTTTGAACTTACAATAGGAACTATCACACATGAACTATGCTATACTCTGCGTTTATAGCTATGGCTCCCAAATAGCAAGAACAAGAATGTATGTTATTATGAGAGAGGAGCTTGCAGAAAAGAGGTGGAGTGAAATGGGTGCCTTGTATTGGATGTGTGTTAGGATTAGAGTACTTGGGAGAGGGAGGTTGCAAGCTCTCTAAATGACCAAGGGATATTATATACCTTTGAAGATTCATGGGCTACTGAGGTGACCATGAGGTGTTCCTTTATGGAACCTTCAGAAGAAAACCACTGAACACCATAACTTCCTGGCTATAGTCATAAAATAAGTTATTTGAAGATTGTAGTAACTGAACACTTGTATCATAAACGAAAGTTATTATTATATTATGACAGAGACACATATTTCAATGGGACAAGTGCAGTGTGCACGAGGCACCAGGAACACATTAAGAACTTCCTGGATGGCATTTTAAAAGTGTGAGGCCCAATTAGAGATGAAGCAGACATTGAGAATGGCAGTGTTCTTGATTGAGTGTGGAGATTCAAGATTTATCTTGCCCACCTGACCTATTGTACTTAATCTTTTGGTACAGTTTTCAAAATGGTTTCTCATGCATTATTAATTCATTTGTTTCTTATTGAAATCCTTTGAGCTAAGCAGAACAATCATGACTGTCCCTTGTTGCAGATTTGTCATTTCATAGTGCTTTGCTCATAGGAATAATTTGACATCTGTACTTTATCCTGATTTTCTTTTCCCCTTATTGTTCTTCCATGCCCTTCTATCTTTCATTCCTTCTCCCCCCCTTTTCTTGTCTTCTTACCTGTATCCTTCTTTGATCAAGGTAATCTCTTCATCACATGGTGAGCTCCTGGAAGACAGAAATGAATGTGTATTTCTTGTTTCTATCTGATTATTGAAAAACAATGACCACGTGCCTTTAGTGGACACAGAGGTCATGTTCATGGCTTGCTGTTCCACACTCCCTTAAGAGGAAACTGAATAAAACATGAAACCTAAAATACAAGAACATTTCAACAAATACAGTCTAAATATACGGTGAAAAACTCATGAACAATGATCTCAGGATGAATAAAAATAGAGAAAATGAATCAACGAGACCAAAATCACAAAATGGTTTCAATTTTATAACAGTATAGATGGAAACATATCTAACTGCTAGTCTCAGGAAAGGCAAAGAAAAGACAGTAATAGCTGGCAAGCCTAAACAAAAACATTTAAAAGGATTTCCAAATTTAAAAAAAAAATGACATGAGAGTAAGAAAAATACATCTTATAAATTTGGATTTTTTAAAAAGACCATTAGAAAAATACTGTATACTTCCTGATGCACAACATGGAAATCATGGATGAACACAAAGCATCAGCTTTCTGTCAAAAACCAGAAAACCCAAGTACAACAATAATTAGGAAGACAAATAAGATACTGCCATACATCTGCCAGTAAAAATGATTCCAAACTTTAGAGGATAAACTCTATACAATTTTTATATATAGAATTGCTTTCTAGAATACCTCAAGACGTAAAAAGGCCTGGGCATTTTAAGCTTATTATATGAGTTTAATATAAACTTGCCACTAAAATAGTATTGTTAAAACTCATTCCACAGAAGTAGGGGAGATAGAAGGGGGATGAGGTAGGAGAGCGGGAGGAAGAGAGAGAGAAAGAACAAATGAGTGTAGAATAAACTTTCTTAATCTCAAAACAAGAAAGTATCTAAACAAAGCATCTGTATATATATAACTAGGTACAATATGAGCTAACACAGTCCAGCAGTGATTCTTAGAGATCATAAATAGAGTGTGTCTCTAAAATGCCCCAAAGATGTAATACCTGGAAAACTGTTCAAATGATCTACTATTTTAAACAAACATTATCATTAAAGGGAGACCTCTCTACTAGTAGCAATAATATTTATAATTTTGCGGTAGCCTCACTGTTTAAATTCTTTAACAGTAAGTTCTTTTAATTTTGCAGATTATCCCAGTATATTAAATTCTATTCATACCTTCACTTTCCCAGTGAAAATTTGAGACAGATGTTAAGTGTTGCAGCCAAGTGATATACACAGCATCCTGACCCCAAAATATTCTCTGCATCAATGTATCATGGCACCAGAATATACATGACATTCATGATTTAAGTGAAAGGCCATCAAACAACAAAACATCAGCTAAGACAAGATGTCTCAACCTTAAGCAATGGATAGTGTGCATGATATTTCAAATTGGAATATTAGAATAATTGCTACTGAAACTCACAAAATGAGTAGTGAAACTGACAGTTTATCTCTTTGTTAGAGATGCTGAGTAGCAAGTGATAGTTGATAGCAAGTAAAACCATAAGAGAGATAAGTACTAAAATTAAAAATACAAATGAAACATGATTTAGAGAAATCATAATTATTTGCCAATTTTCAAAAAAAAAAAAAAAGAAATAGACAGAAAGGAGAATGTCAAGAACAATATTGTTCATAGGGTGATGGAAATACAAGGTCCACATTGAAAACATCACACTTTCTTAACACAAATAACAAATTTGCAAAGCATACTGACAACAAAGAAGGCCATTCGGAATAATAAGAATACAGCATTCCTAAGAACAGCATCAATCAAAGGGAGAGCTGCCTGTGCGAAGAACAATAAAGTTCATTTTTACCAGAAAGTGATAAAGAATACCTAGTTATGTGTAATGTAGAAGTCATGCATATCAATTGAATAACTCAACATCCCAAAAATATAAGCCTTTCTAAAGATATTTGTAAATCGACTGCAATTCCAACCAACATTGTCAAGGGATTACTGAAGGTACATGACAAGTTGATTCTAAAATGAAATCTTCACACAAATATAGTAAACAATTTAAAAGAAAAAAATGTTAGTTAATAGAACTTTATTTTACTGTATTGAAGAACATAATTCACATATATACATAAGATTCACCGCTAACTTCGAATTAATAGATAATAAGTTAGAGAATGACAGATACTGAAAAAAAACTGTTTGCATAGGATAATTTATCCATGTAAGTTAGTGGAAGAAGGAAATACAAGGAATGCATTTTGAGTTGGTTGATTAAATTAAACCTACATCATAGAGCATAGATGAACAGCTTAGATGTAGACATTAGTCATAAGTAAAAATCAGGGTACTCTTTATAATCTTGAATTGCATATAGCCAGATCATAAAGTTGTGCAGAAGGCTGTACAAAGAAAGCCACGGAAGAAAAGAGCGAGGGCCATTCTGATAGAATATAACATGAGGTAGCATATGCTCATATCCAAAACATGTGAAAAACTGTTCAAGTCCATAACAATATATCATGACCATCAAAGTCATTACATTAAAATAAAATAACAGATTTCTTTTTGGTTACTTAATTATACAATGCCTACATGCATTCTTTTTCATAACTGGTTAAAATAGTCATAATATAAAGTTGCTAAATCTCTTTTTATTTTTTTCTTAATTTCTTCTTCTCACTTTCTCCTGAATTTCATTTACTCCCATCCATATATTCCCAGGACATGTAAACTTTCTAGAATTTTGTGCCTGCCCCTCTGATTGCCTCTTGGTAATTTTACATCCCCCTTTATATACAAGTTCTGTTTTATGTACAAAATGCAAGTATGACTGGCTTTAACCTTGCCCTCCACATGTCTTAGATATCTTGTCTACCCTGGACTTTCAGGGAAGCTTAGAATTCTACAGTGCAGACACACCAAGGCTTAGGAAACAGTTGCCTGTTGCATAGACTGGAGACAACTACCCTGTTTCGCTTATGATCAAAACTATCTAGAAAACTCCATACACATCTTTGTGGAATTTTTGTCACAGTTGTTGAGGACACATTTTTTTTCTTTAGTTAACTAGTTTACATTTGATAATGCCAAACTTCTCAATGGTTACCAACCTCACATGCATCCTTAGCAGCATTAATCAATATTGTACACATTATTCCAGTTAGGAAAGCAACAATTAATAGTGATTTTCCTAATTATTTTGTCTGGTATCTAGTGTTTCACACATTTATGGTCTGTTTTTCTCTGAAATCCTTGTTACATTTTTGTCCATTTCTCTGTGGGCTTCCTTATCAATTTGTAAAAGCCCTTTGTACATCAAAATGTTAGTGTTCTACCCTAAATCACTACAAATATTTTTTCACAGTACATTTTTAAGCACAATGAGGATTTCATTGTGAGGATTCAGAAAGCATATTCCATGCATAAAGTAATGTGGCTTCTTAATCCAGTAATTAACTATGCAGGTGGGGGGTTTTGTTTGTTTGTTTTGTTTTTTTAAAATCTTAGCTGGGTAGTGGTGGTGTATGCTTTTAATCCCAGCACTCCAGAGGCAGAGACAGACAGATCTCTGAGTTTTAGGCTAGCCTGGTCTACTGAGTGAGTTTTAAGACACCCAGGGCTACAGAGACAGGTCTTAGAAAACATAACAATAACAAATAAATGAGCAGAAATCTTAAAATGTATAGATGATCTTATCGAAATTGCAGTATAAGAGATATACAGGCAAAATGAAGTAGGCATCAAGATAGAGGCAAAAGAATTTACTATTGGCTGAGCATATGACACAATGCAAGAACTAGGCAGTTCGTCCCACCCAAAATATCACCTATCTTCATATTTCCTAAAAAAAAATTATTTCACTAAGATTGTGTATGCTTAATGTGCATATATGTGTGTATGCATGTTTATATGTGTATGTATGTATGTATGTATGTATGTATGTATGTATGTGTAGAGGAAGAAGGAAAGCACAGAGCTTGGGGAGGGACAGTGGCAGGGGAATTCAAAGTTTGTTATCCAGGGTTAATGATGTCTGAAGAGGACGACTGTCCCAGAGCTTCCAAATTTTTGTTAATGCTCAAAGGTGACATTTTGAAAAGTGTAAGGACAGTATGAGCCTGCCAAGGACATTAAACAGCTTGGCCAGCCCACAAGCTGGTAAAGAAGATCTACCTTGCCATGTGCTACTCTCCTTTACTTTCCACGTGCTTCTACAGGAAGCAGCTTAAGCTGCCATAGGTATGCCATAGGTTCCATCCTAGAAAACATTGCGAGACTCACTGATATCACATAATGAGTATCAGTGTATTAGAATGCATTCGAATTAGAGTTGTTGTTTATAAACAACAAAGATACAAATACTCTAGCCTCAATGAGCTGATCGACATGAACAGGAGTAAGTCCTTAATTTGGTAAATACAGCTCATAGGATAGCATATGACATTTTTTTTTTACTTATAATTTTTTATTAGATATTTTCTTTATTTACATGTAAATTTTCCCTTTCCCAGGTTCCCCTCCAAAAAACAAACAAACAAACAAAAACAATAAGAACAAACTCCTTTTGCCTCCCCCTTCCCCTTCCCTGCCACCCCACCCTCTCCTACTTAATGGCCCTGGCATTCCCCTACACTGGGGCACAGAACCTTCACAAGGCCGAAGTCCTTTCCTCCTATTGATGATCGAATTTGCAATCCCGTACTATACACATGTTGCCAGAACATTCAATCCCACCCTGTATAGTCCTTGATTGGTGGTTGGGTCCCTGGGAGCTCTGAGGGTACTAGTTAGTAATTGTTGTTCGTCCTAAGGGGCTACAAACCCTTCAACTCCATAGAACCTTTCTCTAACTCCTTCACTGGGGACCGTGTACTCAGTTCAATGAATGGTTGTGAGCCTCTACATCTGTATTAGTCAGGTATTGTCAGAGCCTCTCAGGAGATAGCTATTTTTAAGATGGACAATAAATCTGACTTTAGTCATTCTAAAACTTGGAGATGGAATGGGCTGCAAATAGACAGTTTGTAAGTTCCACCTGCTAGTTCTCATCTCCCAAATCATATCCCACCCCCCAATAGCCCTTAACACACAATCCTTCAAGAGATATTTTAGATACAAACTATTGAATCATTTCAGTTTCCCAAGAAGAGAATTTTTCATAGTTTGAGTCTTAAATATCCCCATGAGGCATCCTTAAAGGACCAATCACTGGCCCATAGTTCTATTTGGAGATAGTAGAAACACTTAGAGGTGAATGAATGGGTGGAGAAATGTGGACATTAAGGTGCATGCCTATGCAGAAGATATTGAGATTATGGGCTCTCTTACTCTTTTCTTTGGTTTACTTCGTGGCTGCCATGAGGCGAATAGTTTTTTCTACACAGCACCACCAGGATGCTTTGTTAACAGAGTTTTAACACGATGGAGCCAAACCACCAGGAGTTAAAGCCTCTGCAATGGTGAACCAATATGACTCTTCATTTGACTCTCTGGGGCGTTGGGCCACAGTTAAAAGAAACACCTAACTTATTTACAATCCCACTGATTAGCGTGTAAAGATGGTATTTGAACATGGTGGTCTTCCATAGGCCATTGTGTGAGAGGTGGGGCAAGCCTATTCCTGGTTATTGTCAGCTTTAGTTTCTCTTGGGACTTCTTGCTCTTTCTGCAGTGTGGAGGTCTCACCTGTTCTCAGGGAGAGTTCCTTCAAGTATGTTATGGAACTTCAAAACTGATGTGTTTATGCCACAAAGAACCCTCTCAAATATCTGAAGACCCAAATGACTCAGTGTATAATTTTATTTTCTAGGTGACTAAAATGAAATGAAGCCATTGGCTATCCTTTGAGGGTAAAAGACCCATGGATATGTGAGGTGATTAGGAAATTCTTATCCAAGAGAATATCTTAAAAGTGGAGAAAAATTAGAAAGAACTGGAGATATGAATTAGTGGTAGAGAACTAATTTCTACCACTTTAGAGTGGTAGGGAACTCTTTTCTCCTTAGATTATCATAACTGGACTGAAAATACAAACACATGCATGTGCATATACACATACATACATATACATAAACATATAAATCATATACATGCATACATATGCATATATTTATCAACAAATTCATAGTTAATTAAAATCTTTAAAAATATGAAAACTCACCCATTATTGGATTAAAGTTAAGCAATTCTTTCCTTCAAAAAATATTAGAGTAAAACTTAATTTAATAAAATGCTACCCAAATCTCCTTTATTTTATGATACATATGTAGACCTAGTCTCAGAAAGAACAGCTGAAAAGGCAGGACTGATGTGGCTCACTCCATTATGATACCTTGCATGCATATACTGTGTGGACCCGAACAGTTCTAATGCAAGTGTCTTGATCAACCACAAGGGCCAGGTAAGGCCACAGTGCTGCCTGTCTCTGTATAGGGGAGGAAGGGAAACAGAATTCATGCGAAAAGTGCAAAGTAGAGTCTTGACTCTTGACTCTTAAGTTCAGTTTGTGCAGAGAGAGCTCATGGCACAGATCTGCATACTCCAGAGGCTGCCAACATCAAACACCAAGGTTCCCAGATTGTGCAAAATGTTAGCACATGATGAGAAACAAACTAATTAAATCTAGCTATACCATCTACTCTCTCTGGATCTTCATCTCAGAGGTACATATGAAATCAACATCAGCCAAATGCCAGCTCGTAGAAAAGTGGATAACCATAATAACAAACCCACAAAGTCAAAGATAAGATCACCAGCAGGAACTAGCTGCATGTGGTGGTACCTCCACACTTGGGAGGCAGAAGAGAGAAAATCAGAAGTTCATGACTAGCCTGGACTACATGAAATACTGTTTCAAACAGCAAATTTAGAGGCGGGGGAGTGAGATGACTCAATGGGTAAAGGGATTTGTCATCAAGCCTTACCACCTAAGAAGGATCCCTGAGACCCAAAGAACTGAAAGAGAAAATTGACCCTGGAACGTTATCCTCTGACCTCCACAGTACATGCGTTGGTGGGCATGACCTAGCCACAGCCCTCCACTTTCTCCACACTGCCTTCTATACGCAATAAAATAGATGAATGTAATTTTAAACAAAATATCAACAGCACAATGCCTATTAACTGTATGTGTGCCTGCTCTTAATCTGATACTACATACCTGTCTCACTGAGTCTGACAGACACCAGATATTATCTCCTTTTACATAGGAGGTAACTAGCTACCAGAGACAGATTAAGTAGCTTACTGACACATGGCCAATGTGGGTGAACCCAAATGTGACTTGCTCCTCTCTCTCTCTCTCTCTCTCTCTCTCTCTCTCTCTCTCTCTCTCTCTGGTAAACACTGGGAAATTCTCTTTCTCTCAATTATAGCTTCAGAAAGAAGTTCTAAGATTTGAGAGAAACCCTTGGCATTTAATATTGAATGATTAAAAAATATGGCTTCTTCAAAGAACAGGGCCAGTCTTTAATCAGTGTTTGCTGCATGCCATACCATCAAGCTTATTGCCATGATGGTAATATCGACTTGACAACCCAGAATGAAAGTGATATTCCTTTTAAGGTGAAATCATAAGTTGATATTTAAAAAAAAGAGAGAAAGAAAGAAATGAAGGAAAGGAATCCTGCTCAAACGTATGTTTAATTTAAATCTTAAGAAACAGCTTACTCAAAACTGACTTTTGCAAGTCACGTATAGTATTTCAATCCGTCAGTTTGTATTGACCTTCACAAGCCTGAAATATATTGCACTGGACTTAGGTAGCTTCTGAGAATGATATTAAAGCTAGCAATATTTTTAAGTCTTATTTTATATCCACATCGGCTATGTACATATGGTTCCTGGAAACAATGATCCTCGAGCTCGTCGTTCCTAGGTCAGTACCAATGTTCTTGTTAATTGTATGCTGCTGAGATTAAGTCAAGGAATCACTGTGAAGATGCAGAGTTTACTCAAAGGAGATGTGAAGGGTCAGACATAAGACATTTTCCATGCTGAGAAGGAGCTGGTATTTCGATGCTTTATGTAGGTGAGTTTCAGGCCTAACACTCACTTTCATTAGAGTTCATAGGCACAAACTGAATTAGAAAAATCTTGCTCTCATTAAATCTTGCATCATTGAATATAATTCTTCTGTGGTCTATTTATCCTATTTCAACTTACAGTCTTCAATAACCCCATAATAGAAATTAATCCTTAGTGTGTGAACCATTTCCTATCATGGCTAATGCCAAACACAATTCTTCATCACTCATTCTGCCTGTTCCCCTTCATAGTCGGTCATTCTTTACTAACACTGGAGCTAATCAGTTGATGACATAATAATATGCTACTTCAAATCATATAATATTGAGATAACTTTGGAAAGCACTAAAGCATTTGCTATATAAAATTAGCATCTCCTTGGAAATTGGGAAATTATAAATATTAATGTTTCACTATTCTTAACTATATGTTTTCATTTCAAAGTGCTTTTATATCTCAAGTAAAATAAGCTGCTCTGGGCTAGTAAAAATGGCTCAGTAAAAAAAGCACTTGTTGCCAAGCTTGATGACCACAGTTCAGTCCCCAGGACCCACATGGTGGTATGAGAAAACCACCAACTCATACAAGTTGTCCTATGGACACACACACATCCATAACCACACCACACCCACACCCAGAAAGAGAGAGAGACAGACAGACAAAGACACAGAAACACACAGAGAGAAATGTAACACATTTAAAAAGTGAAAATATAGTGAACTACAAGATTATTTTTGTGTAACGAAAATAAAATTAATCGAAAGGGAAAAAAATCACCACAATCCTGAAGTGGCCATTTCCTGTAGCCAAGATGGACTCCCAGTAGATGGGTAAGGCCAACAACCCACTCATGAAACCTTGGGCCCAATATGTGTCCTGTCTACAAGCTGTACAGGAACAAAGATAGAGTAGAAACCCAGAGAATGGCCAACCAATGACTGGCCCAAATTAACACCCTTCCCATGGGCAAGAACCAACCCCTGACACTATTAATGATACTCTGTTATTCTTGCAGACAGGAAGACGTCTGAGAATAACTATCCTCTGAGAGGCTCCATCCAACAGCCAATGGAAAAAGACACAGACACCCACAGCCAAATATGAGATGGAGTTTTGGACTGCTATGGAAGAGTTGGGGGAAAGATTGAGTGGCCCAAAGAGGACAGGAAGACCAACAGAGTCAACTACTCTGGACCCTCAGGGGCTCTCAGAGACTGAACCACCAACCAAAGAGTGAGCAAGAGCTGGATCTATCCCCCCTGCTCATATATAGCAGATGTGTAGCTTGGTCTTCATGCGTGTCCTCCAACAACTAGAGCAGGTGCTTATCCTAACTCTGGTGTCTGCCTGTGGATCCTGTTCCCCTAACTGGGCTGCCTTGTCTGGCGTCAATGGGCAAGGATGCATTTCATCTTGTGCTGACTTGATGTTCTAGAGTAGGGGATGAGACCCAGAGGGGGGTTCTTCCTTCTCAGAGGAGAATGGAAGAGGATATGTCTGAAGAGGTACTGGGAGGAGGGGGGAACTGATATTGGGATTTAAAGTGAATAAATAAAAATTTTAAAAATAAATAAAAAATTATCTTCTGCATGAGGATGATGGCTTGAGTATATGTGTCAGAAATCAACTGCCAGGAAGGGAGGGAGGGAGGGAGGGAGGGAGGGAGGGAAGGAAAGAGGGAGGGAGGAGGGTAGGAAGGGGAGAAGAGGGCAGGGAAACAGAAAGTAAGGGGAAGAAGAAAGGGAAGGGATGGGAATGCAGAGCATGCAAAACTCATTAAATTATCCAAAAAAAAAGAACAAAGAAAAAGAAAGAAAGAAAGAAAGAAAGAAAGAAAGAAAGAAAGAAAGAAAGAAAGAAAGAAGTGAAAAGAAAGAAAAAGAAAAAAGAAAAACCAATAGGTATGCAGTGGTTGAAGAATTCATTCAAGAAAATGTGCTGGCATTAAAAGATCTTCTTTGCTGTATTAAAAATGCTTTTGTTGTTGTTGTTTTGTTTTCGTTTTTCGAGACAGGGTTTCTCTGTATAGCCCTGGTTGTCCTGGAACTCACTCTGTAGACCAGGCTGGCCTCGAACTTAGAAATCTGCCTGTCTCTGCCTCCCAAGTGCTGGGATTAAAGGTATGAGCCACCACTGCCTGGCTAAAAAAGGTTTTTAAATTCACACACACACACACACACACACACACACACAAACACACACGCACGAGCACAAACACACATACTTCAATTTTCTTTACTAGAAAGCTCAACATTCAACAAAAGACATATTAGAGAAAGAAGAGGTAATTAAAGCAGTACTGAAAGCAGAAGCATCCATATAAATTTAGATTATTCACCAGCAAGAAAAAGAAAAGTCTGAAAAGTACAGAAGAGGTTCTACCCTCGAGTTTGCCTGTAGAGACTCCCGGTTAATCTCTTTACAATAGAGGAATACTGTAGCACCACAAACACTGTACATTTTCAGGATGAGCCAGTCGAAGAGGAGCTCCTGAATAGAGCGCAGACTTAACTGAGAAAGACAACAGTTGTTAAGGGACAGCCCAGAATGGTAGCTGTTCCCCAAAGTCAAGGGTAGTTAATGCAGTTGGAAGTAGATCAGAAGACTCTGGAAAGATAGATGTTTTTCCAAATTCTTAGTTTGATAACCAGGGGCTATCATGATGTCTCAGCAGTTAGGAGTTTGTATTGCTTTTCCAGAAATCTTGAATATGGTTCCTAGCTCCCATATCAAATACCTCACAACCACCTGTATCTGCAGTTTAGGGGATCTGATGCCTCTGGCTTCTGTAGGCACCTGCACTCATTTGATGCTATATCCACACACAAACACATGCTTGTTAATTGGAAATAAACCTTTAAAAGTATTCACATACTAGCAAAGATCATACAATTCTAGGTTCCAAGATTAGAGAAATTCAATAGCTATCTAGAGAGGTAAGTGAAAGAAGAAAATATTTAAAAACAATTACCAACACCAGAGCACCAGAAAACACCAAAGCATTAACAGTTTATTCCCCAGACCAGCTCTCCACAGAATTTACTCATAATAAACACTATGCATTAATCTAACACAAATTATAACAGAATTGCCTCTAGAAACAAAGAGATTTGAGAAAGTGAGGGACAGGATTAGGGAAAAGAGACAAATGTCCATTTCCTTTAGTAGAAGTCAATAAATTAACTTGTAGCACTAAATAATACTAAGGAGAAGGAGAAATAGAAGGTTGTTTGTTAAAAGGCTGGGCAACTCTGAAAAAACACAAGGGAAATCCGAGACGTCGTTGCACTTAGCAGAAAAACGAAGAGAGGAATAACTCAGAATGGGATATCCTTATATTTTGGAAGTAACTTGAAATCAGAGGTGATGTAATAATATTATATATAAGATGAGATGTATGTAAATGCATTTAATTAATAGACTAAAGTTGACAATCTTATTAATCTGCAGCATCAGCAAAGTTCAAGTCACTCAGAATTTTTAATAAGCTCTGCCCTCATTCTATCAAGAATTAAACACATGTGGGTTTTTTTTTTGTTGTTCTCATTGTTATCAATTAAGACAATTCCCTTTCTCAATTATCAAAAGATATGCATCAAATACCATACACAGTTTTAAGGTTCTGGGCATTTTAGCAATTCTATAGGAGAAAAAGTGGAATATCACCAATGATCCAGGGTCATCCAAACAGTCTTCCTGTCGTAATAGCACCGTCATTTTGTAAACGAAATACACAACTGGGAATATTTAGACATAAATCTGACTTAATTTAACTCAATGCTAGAATACACAATTCTGTTACATTTCAGTCTAATTCTACATCGTGATACATATTCAAGAGCATCCACTTATAAACTGAATCCAAGAGGCTGGGCATTCATTGAATACTCTTTGAAGAAGGGTTTCTGAGATGTCAGATGTAGTCAATTTGTCTGTCTCTGGCACCTGCTCATGAATGAAGTCTTAAGATGCTTGGGAAACTTTGAAAATGACATTTATATTTCAATTTGTTATATTTTCGTATTTTTTTAGCTAAGTAGTATGTTTGAGTTTAAAATCACAAGCTTGGTGACATTTATTAAATGTGCAATACCTCTTTGATTCAGATATAGGTCATCAGAGACAGAAAGAGAGAGAAAGAGAGAGAGAGAGAGAGAGAGAGAGAGAGAGAGAGAGAGAGAGAGAGAGAGAGAGGGAGGAGAGTGGGCAGGCCTATATTTCTGAGAAGCATGTTTCATGAATCTTCTCAATATACCTTATTTGAAATCTAAAATTCATTTCCCTTTGAAATAGTGGTCACTGAACCCTGTTTTTGTGTTCTCAAACCTCTGTGGATCATTTGTTTTTTGGTGACAATACTCACATGCACATGTCTGAACATGAAAGTGGACTCAGATCATGTTGTGCTTGTTAAAAATATGTACTAGGTTAGTCAACTGGAGAGGCTAGAAGATTCTTTTCTTTATTTCTTAATTGCGGCAAAGAATGAACCATAGAGCCAAGTGTCTCAAATTCCAAGTTAGCTTGGATTCAACATGAAATTCAACAGCTGATGGAATAGCATCTTCATTTCCACAAACCTTTTAACATGAACTGTGTGGTATGTGTGCTCCAGGGTTTAGAAAAGGAGCTTGACACATTAAATTCAAATTCTTCTGAAGACACCTTTCAAGAATAAATGAAGGGATATAAACACCAGACTTTTCTCTGTCCAGTCACTTTAAGGAGATACTCTGTTCAAATAAAGATTATTTTGAGGTTTCAGCTTTCTTGAAACTATTATTTTGAAGCAAATATAACATTTAGAATTTAGCTCATAGGCAGAGGCTCCTGTTGAGACACAGTGTTGTAAATGTATGAATATCTCTGCAATGCAAGGGGTTTAAGAACAATTTCCCTTGCAGAGTGGGTAGTGTGGAGCCACTGCACACTTACCTAAGTGATGGCTGGTATTCTAAAGGGAGACTGGTTCTGCTCCCTGCCCAACATTTCACACATTAATTAGTAAATTTTACTGTTGTATGAAAAGTTATTAAACCCAGCCAATGTCCAATTGTTTCACACAAGTGTTACTACACAATGCAAAGTATTAATGTTTAAAATAATAATTGGTGTTTGTCTTGGCTTGCACAAAGGAATGTGGTCTGGAGGTCAACACATATATATTGTACATTTTATAGTGGAAGGAAAATACATCCGCATTCTTGACATTCAATAATTATTGGATTAAATAATTGAATTAGTTTTGAAAGTGCAGCTAGACACCTTTTTTTTTTTTTTTTAAGTTCCTTATTTAAAAGAGGTGTTTTGGCTTTTCTCTTTTAAAACTACTTTGTTAAAAATTGCTTCCTGAGTAGACTTTAGAATATTAGCCATCAAAATTTAACTCTGGTCTTGCAACTGAATATTAGCAGTCAGTGTTACAGCTGTTCCACTTAGAGACACACATTACAACTCTCACGTTTCAGCCGTCCTTTCTTCCCCTCCTCAGCTGGCCCTGGCCCTTAGCAAGTTTGTGTGGTGACACCACAAATGTGCTTCGAGCAGAGTTATATGGCATCATTTGGAGAAACATTGCGTTAATAACCAGAGTTCAAGGGCAAAGGATATAAACGGAGCAAATTACAAGTCCGAACAGATATATAGCTTTTGCTAAAAGGGACATGGGCTGCTACTTTATTTACTGGGCACTGGTGCACTTGTGGAAGGTGCGGGTACACAGGAAGATATTTTTAAATGCTCAGCCTCACAGCTTAAGAAAACAACACACATTTCGAGACTAGACAACAAACCAGTGCGAGGATGAATGATTCTGTCTTTCCTAATAAGAGCATACGATCTGTGTAATGCACCTTAAGTTTCTGGGGGTAATTTCACAGATGAGAATATCATTTTATGTGCCATCCTGGAGAGAAAGCAAAGGCATGCTGGAAACCTAAGTTCAGCAGATAATTTCTGCCGGCAACTTTGCCGGGTTTTGTTATGATTTCCTACGTCACTGGTTGTAACCACTTTAACCAGAACTTCCACTTTAGTTCAAAATTAACAGCTTGAAAGAGTGATTTGTGAAAGTGCTGTGTTCTATTTTATCTGTAAATGTCTGACCCACCTAAACGAGAACAGAACCAGAAATTAAGAAGAAATATATATCAAATAAGAAGAACAATTGGGCATAAGCGCATTTATTAATCAGCAGAGAAAATGAATATCATATAATAATTTCCATCGGCTATGTTACTAGATATTGTTACTAACAGACTCTGTAACACTAAGCATAAATATGCACTTTGTCAACGTTACCTCAATAAAGCGAAAACGAGCATATAATAATTTTCTTTCCCCAGAGTGGAAGGGTATGTGTGTGTGTGTGTGTGTATGTGTGTGTGTGTGTGTGTGTAAAATAAGAACACTTGACTCATTCATTACATTTGAGAAATATATAAAATCCACAATTTAGGACAATCTTTCCTTAAAATGTCCCTTACTGGATTGTTTATTGACACCTAAAAGGAACCCGAGACTCAGACTGGGTGGGAAAACAGCTGAGGAAATTATATATACACTCCATGAAACATGCAGCTATTGAAACCGGTTGATGTACTTTGTAATAATATCAAGACAATATGCTATGAAAATCCACAGTATTCAACTGTTTTATTTAATAACTGTACAAGCATGATTCGATTGCTCTTGCATCTCTCTGGGTTCTGTATGAACCCAATGGGATAGAATGAATAGGTGTCTTTAATTTTTTTTCTGCTTCCTAAATAAACTGCTAGGAAAATGTGATATTAATAAAAAAGATTTCATGCGTTGATACTTCAGCCTCACTGTTTAGCCTCATTAGCTAACATCCACCTAGTCTGTAAGTTTCAAACTCAGCTCTCCCTTCCCTAGTGGTAGGTATTGAGGGCAGAAGGGGATGTTGGGCATTTAAAGGCACCATCAGACAAACCACAATCTCTACATGGGGGGAAAACCCAGCTCTTCCTGAAGTCTCAGAGGCGAAAGAATCAGGATGCTGGCTGGACAGGCTTTTCCTTGACATGAAATGTATTCCTTTTTGCAGCCTGGCTGGCTGGGAGAAATATTTGCCTTGAATGGACCTGTCCTTCAGTTGCCAAACAAGAGACCAGGTGATACAATGACTTGCTAGCAGGCCCATTTCAGTGGCTGATACCCACATGTATTCTCCTGCTATCCATCTATCTGTCTCAACCCCTAATGAGTTTTAAAAAGACATTTTACACTGAATGGGCTAAAACCATGGGCTTCTGGCTTTTTTTTACTAGGATGTACAAAACATGCTCAAATGGCTTGTGACTTTTAAGCATGTAAATGACAAAATTTTTATACTTCCTAACATGCAAAATATTTATTCTCTATCCCACTTCTTTCTCTGTGAAAAGTCTTTGTGGCTTTGAATAGCAAATGACACTGCTTTCACCTTGCATAGAAGATCGGAAACAGATCTTCCTACTTACTTGCCTTTAAACAGTTTTCTGTGGTTTTAACATTGCCCCGGTACGAGGTTGAAGAACAAGTGTCTAGATCTGATACCACGGTGTGTCTCATATTCGGACCAGCAATCATCATTATGAGCTTATCTGAATTTTAAACTGTCTTCAGTTTGAATAGAGCGGCTGGTTTTGCTGGCGACATAATTTGTCAGACAGCCCGAAATCGTGCGGGGCTCTGCTCCCTCAGCTTTCCCATCCGGAGGTTTTCCTTTCTCCCACCAAGATATAATAGAAACTAACCTTCAAAATCTAAACATTCCAGGGTCTGTCCTTTTGTGCAAGCATCTCTCCCTCCCTGCTCAGGCGCCTCACTGTGCTGTGAGTGTGTTCCTATTTACGTGCGCAGGATCCCCGCTGGTGGGACCCGGGCGGGCAGACAGACCATCCATCATCCATCCTCCTCCCCGCTGAGCACTGCATCCATCGCAGATCCCATGGCCGGTGGGGCAGCACCTGCGAGAGAGCCTGCAGCTTCCCTCTCCTCTCCTTGCCACGCCTCACAGGCTGGTGGTGCCCTTGTGAGCCACTACGTTCTCCAAGGCCAAAACCAGAAAGGTAGGCTCCACTGACCAGCTTGCATTTGTGCGGAATATCATCAAGGTGTAGCTGGTGAGGAGGTGAGAAAATGGAAGTCTGTTTGCTTTGCATGGGCCCCCTGCAAACCCTCACAAGAGTTACTCTCTAAAACACTGGGGGTTATGATGTTTACCTTTGGAAGGAGAGAGTAACTAAGAACAGGTTTTGGGATTGTGATATCTATATATACCTCTGGCTTGTTACTCTTTCTGACACTGAGAGTTTGCAAGCCTAGTTTGAATTTGGTTAGCCCCTGCACCTTAAAGCAGCATTGTTCCAAGAACAACACCTAACATAATTCTTTTTTTTTTTTTTTTTTTTTTTTTTGATTTTTCTGAGACAGGGTTCCTCCGTGACAACACAATTCTTGAGGTGAGTCAGTCTATAAAGTGCTTGCTATGCAAGCAAGACCTGAGGTTGACACAATGTTGACCTTTCATGTCATGTCACACACACACACACAAAACACACACCCAGTCCAAACCAGCCCAAACTTTGAAAACAGCTTCTATCTGGCACAGCAACTATCACAAATAGCAACTTAAGGTTTCAAGGACTAAATCCCAGGCT
This sequence comes from Montemys delectorum, assembly GCA_019843815.1. Classification (NCBI taxonomy): domain Eukaryota; kingdom Metazoa; phylum Chordata; class Mammalia; order Rodentia; family Muridae; genus Montemys; species Montemys delectorum. The sequence goes on from JADRCD010217341.1 coordinate 22,426, forward strand.
GTGGCAATTCAGGCTAAGAAATGGGTGCAAAACTCTAGAAAATGTTTGTCTTAGAAAAAGAGTGTTTTAAAGGAAGGATCATCAAGGACAACATCCAATACAGCATGTATCACCCTCAATCTGCCTTTGTCTTGCTTCTGAACTATAAATCATCAACAGGGATAGACATGAGGATTTTAGTTTGGCCATTGCTTTTAGAACTCTAACGAATATGACTAAAAAACGCACAGAAATAGAGAAGTTGTGCTTTGCTGCTAGAGAAAGGAGCAGCTGGAGTAGGGAAGTGCAAGGGTCTTTCTGGGAGGAGAGTCATTCCCTAAGCCAGTAGATAGATGGCAAGCCTAACTTCACTGCTGACTTCTCTGGCTGCTTTTAAAGAATTCTCTAATGAGGTTTGTCTATGATGTGGCCAGGATAGAAGTAGTTGAGAAACTTACCCAGAACTGGAACATTAATATCAATGGGATTCCTGGAATAGGACTCTAACCTGTGTCCTGGGTTCCTCTGCCCTCCACACTTTAGTGTTGACACGTGAACAAATCACTCACGTGCCTCAGTGAAGTAACTTGATAGGAGTTTTGGATTTTTTTTTTTTAATGCTGATATTGATGAAGTTGTTTATAGGGTTATTTAGAATAATTCTTTCAGGTGGGTGAAAGGAAAGTCACAGATGACAATCGGAAATATCTTTCCCAGAATTTGAGAGCTCAGACTGCTGGAACCATTACTGTTGTGCCAATTTTTTTTTTCCTGAGGTGGGGAGCGGCAGGGAGGTGGTAGTTGGATCTCTCTGAAGTGTGACCCAGGTCTGGCCAGGGTCTGCTGTGCATTTTGTATGATCAGAACATTCTACATGTTGACCCAAGTGGAACTGGAATTTCTCTTTCCTTGGGTTTTCCCAGCATCCGCAGCCAGCAGAGGCTCCTTTCTGAGTTGTGCAGTACATTTTTTCCTTGTGAGCTAGATGGTCAGTTCTTGGATTAGACACACCTTGACCTTTCATGTGTGTTGGTCATCGATCTTGATCAAGACTGGATAGGAAGCTCTTGACTCAGCTGCCAACACGCCACAGGGAAATTCAATTTCTGTGTCCTCGAAGCCTGGCCTCAATTAGGGTCCCTCGTTATTATTTTACTTTTATTAAGGAAAGCTGCAGCCCCTGCTTTCCTGCTCTAGTTTTTAGTTACAGTAATCAATTTTTCAGTATAACTGGCTATAATTGTTGGCATGGATATTGAGCTTTCATGGTGCACAGACATAGTGTGTACCTGGGAAGGCTCTTCTCCATATCTTGCCGACAGATGGGTAATAATACCATACATTAATACCTCCACATTGGTTTATGTGTGTTTGACCACAGTGCAAGCATAATTATTTTTGCCCAGTAAAAGCTATTAGAGATCTATTTGGTAGGTTTTACGATCAATAGCTCCTGTGATATTTGTGTAGCAGCCACAGAATAATCAATGGAAGGTCGTATAAAGTAAATTACCACCCTCCCATAATGATTCTTCTTTTTTTTTTTTCTGGATGAGAATTGGGTTTTATTATTGCATCAAGAGCCCCTTACAACGCATGCTCTGTCAGGGAAAGAGAGATATAAACGTTAGGAGCGTGTTTTGAACATAGTATTAATATCCATTACTTGAATTTATGTTATTGGATTATTGAATTAGTGGATCCACACTGGAATTCCTTCAGAACCCTTTCTTATGTACTCGGTGACACAGTTAATAACAGTCGGGAGCGTCAGATGCCTTTGCCACATGGTGGAGACAGTCACTTTGCGAAAGTCAATCTCAGTAGCTGTCTCTTTAAAGCAAATTTAGAGTTGGTTAAATGTGTTATATTGACACTGCGACAGAGCTTCTCTCTGCAAAGAGATCTAAGCAGAAGATGAAGTAAGGAAGGCTGAATATTACACTTGCCCATCTGTGAGTAGATTCAGGTGAAACTGGGGGAGCAGGGGGTAGTCTCACACACACGTGTTCGAGTCCCTGCCCCCATATCCCACCAGAGATGCTTAACCTGGATTCCATTCTTGCAGTTCGAGTCTCGGTGATGCCTGGTCCCTTATAAAAGATTGCAATTTGCCAACCAGAGGCATGCAATCCCCCAGCTGTCTTAAAGGGACCCATTTTCAAAGTTGAGCTTTTCTTTTTGTGGGTGCAATCAGTTGTGCACTGAAAAGCTGCAGCCACAGTTGGATAACTGCAGGCACAACAGGCCACGAGAGGCCTCTTTGCTCCAAATTTTGTACCTGCAACTAATCGCGCTTACAGCAAATGAAAGTGCAAAAGAGACTTTTTAAAGAATTTGGGCCAGTAAATTCTCCATGGAGGAAACAGGCAAGAAAGGAGACAATTACTCACATTCCTAAAGACAAAGGCGTATAAAGATATTTCTCCTCACACCTCTGATCCACTCTGTAGCTTGCTCTGCTAGCCAAGCAGGAGGTACTACAGTACCATAATCTTTTGCAACATAACCTGAGACTTGATTACAGTTTACAAATGTGCAAGAAATAATGTACTTAAAAAAATACTCTCAATGATGTGAAATGGAGATCATCAGCACTGATGAACAAATGGAGTGTTTCAGATGGTATGGGAACAGGGGATTTCTTTTGCAAGGAATTGTGTGATTACTTTTATCTCATTTTTTTGTTTTGTTTTGTTTACAGCAAAAATATGACAGTAGTTCCTCTAGATCTCTAAATCCCAATCAAAAGTAAAACCAGGGGAACGCCTCAGATTTATGTATGTATATACACATATGCACATGCATATTTATTTGTATGCATTCATACAAATTATACATGTTTATGCATATATATATATAAAGCCATGTGTATGTATACATATTTTACATGCACGTACATACACACTATTTTTAGTAAGTCTAAAAGGAAAACAACTTTCCCTTTGAAAGGATGTATAAATGTGACCTTTGTCATTCCCCACTTCCAAAAGTCTAGAGATCTGCCCGTGGGAGCTTGTGATCCTATGATGTTACAAGGACCTCTTCTGCCCTCTCCTCTATTCAGTGTGGTGATATGGAAATTAAGATGGAAACCAAGATCTTGCTTTCTACTCTTTGTACAGGACAAAAATTAGGCTCATATTCTGAAATTTACGTATCCAATACAAAATGACATTGACATCCTAAGTTATTCTTCTTATCGAAATACCTCAAAGGAACTTGTATCCTAGATAGATTCACTACTGCATAGGAGATGGCAAAAGGTCTTTCTTGTTCTTCTAGGCCCTAGGAATTCCTGGTGAGTGACATAGAAGCACTTAAAAAGCAAAGAAAGCTAGACAAGCAGATAGAGGAGCAAAAACACAGAAAAGAGACCACAGAAATGACTCTATACATATACAATCAATGCGGTGAGCTTGCCAGGAATACACAATGGGGAAAAGACAGGCTCTTCAACAAATGGTGTTGGGAAAACTGCAAATCCACAATCGGAGAGTTGCATGACAGCTTCCTCTTACACCATCCACAAAACCAAAACGGGACTGAGAATGGATTATAGACTTTAAAGGAAAACCTTGAAACTGTGAAACTTCTAGAAGAAGAGTGGGAACAAGATCATGACATTGGCCTGGGTGTGTTTATTTGGAAATGAGCCCAGAATCCCAGACAACGAAGATGAAGGCAAAAGGAGACAAGTGATATTACGTGAAAATGAAAAGCTTCTGCACAGCGAAGAAACCAGAGAGAAAAAGGAGAAAATATTTATAAACCATATGGCAGATCAGACATGAATTTCAAAAATATGGAAGAACTTTTCCATCTCAATAGCAAACAACTGACAACCAAATTTTCAAAATGGGCTAAGGACTAGAGTAGACATTTCTACAAAGACAATAAATATACAGAACTGTTCATGGTTACTCCTGCCTATAATTCTAGCGCTTGGGAGATTGAATCTAAAATTCTAAGGCAATCTTCTCTGTCTAGTGAGACCTTCTGTCCAAGGAGCAGAAGAGACTCCCTACAAGTGGCGGCAAAGTATGCAACACAAGGATCATTGTTACCAGTCATCACCAAAATACCTACAATGGGGGTTGAGAAAGATGACTCAGCAGGTAAGAATACTGATTATTCTTTCAGAGAACAGGAGTTTGGTTCCCAGTGTCCACATTGGGTGGCTCCTACCCACCTGTAACACCTTATCCAGGACATCCAATGCCTTTTTCTAGCCTCCATAATCAACTGCCAACTTGTGTGTGTGTGTGTGTGTGTGTGTGTGTGTGTGTGTGTGTGTGTGTGT
>JADRCD010217341.1:26717-44217 GCA_019843815.1 Montemys delectorum
TGTGTGTGTGTGTGTGTGTGTGTGTGTGTGTGTGTGTGTGTGTGTGTATGAGATGTACCTCTTTGTGTACACTTGGGTGCACATCTCTGTGTGCATACAGTGGAGGCCAAGGTTGATGCTGAATGTCTTCCCCAATAACTCTCTACTTTGTCTTTTGAGACGGAACCTCTCACTGAACATAGAAGTCCTCATTTGAGCTAGGCTGACCAAATAATGAGCAGCAGGAATCTAAGCTCCCCCAGTGCTGGGATTACAGATGCACGCCACTGCACTTATTTTTATTTGAGTTTTGGAAGTCCAAACTCAGGTCCTCATAATTGTATGTAAAACACTTTACTAACTGAGCCATCTCTCATTCCAAATAGCTTATTAGAATCCATATATCTGTTCTATAATTCAAAGAGGTGAGATCACAGATCGTGCTTGTCACATCTCCTTGTCTTTGTTTGTGACACTGTACATCAGTGAAGATATCACTGTCCTTTGAAGAACTATCAAATAAGAGATTAATTTTCCCCATCCATTCATCTAAATTCTGCACTTAGCTTTGGTCCTGCACTACAAAGGGAGATGGAGACATGGTTGAAAGTTCAGAGACCAGAGATTCAAATGATATAAACAAAAGAATTTTGAGGCATATTTAGAAAATTATCCTGCTGAGAGTAAAATAAAAGAGGATGAGACTAAGAAATGACCTATCAAGAAATTGCAGGACCATTTTCTCCCGAGGTAAAGGTAATAACACTTGAGGGAATGGACTTAATTTAGGAGCAATTTTATATGTACAAAAAAACATTACATTAACCATAAAAGCTAAAAAGAACTTGTAATGAACAACAAAGGGAAGCAATAAAAAACCATTCCTTTGTATCTAAAAAAAAAAAAACTACATGCAAATGAGACCTTCAATAAATAATCAGGTGCTATGGAAGCTGATTGATGATGACAATGGTGATGGGTCAGAATCACTTCCTTGGGAGTTACTGCAACAACCCTGTACCACCCAGTCTTTCAGTATTTATCTTACATTACTCTAACATTGAGTTAATTCGGCCATGCTCCTTCACCATACTGTGCAAGCAGCATCTCCCCACCAACGTTACCTGATCCTAGCTAATGTTGACTTTGTTTTGTGAATAAAATGGTTAGCCTCAAATAAGCTATACTCTGACTTGCTAAACTCTGCCTTTAGCCCTCAGAAATGTCTCTATCCCATTAGATGCCCAGGAAAATAATTCTAGATTGACCTGTGTATTCACTGACTTTATGTCTCATCTTCCCCTAAAACTTTGTGCACTTGATCTTTTTCTCTTCTCAGCCAATGTGTTTACTATGTCAGCATAGGAGGAAAAAGACTAAACAAACTAGTAATAAGCAAATGTTAATTTTTGTATGGGTAGAGCATCGACCTTAATAACGATTACTAGATTCTTAGGCTCTTGATTCAAAAACAACTGTATTTTTAGATCAAATGTGAGATCTTCCCGTTTGTTCAGTTTTCTTCTACTCTTGTGAATGAATACAGCCAGTTTTGTGAATGAATACAACATCTTCAATGACAGCATCTCAGCCTCCCATTACTTCCTCAAATGTGGATGTCAGTCCAGCTGTGAGGTAGGAAGATCTAAGCTGTTACCAAGGCCTTGACCTTCTCACCTCTTGTCCTTATTAAGGATTCATGCAGCTTAATCTGGAGTGATTTTTCTCCATCATTTTGCTGGCAAACTCTACCCTTACTGATATTGTCAAGTGCTCATCTTCCTAAAACTCATCTTTTTAAAACTGTAATCATCTGTTTAGACTTTTACCCACAGAGAAGCACTTTAGTTATCTTCTGTAGGGACCTTCCCATCTTCCCTGTCACTAGGTCTCAGCTTGCTCCAGTTGACTTCTGCCTTTACTCACAGAAAGTGTGCCCATTAGCTTTTGAGGCTACTACCTTGCCTGGCTTTGTCTTACTTGACAAAGCAAGAACAGTTGTCCTGATCTATTCTCTTTCTTGGGAGACCCATCTAGACTCTTACAATGTCATAGACCCTGCAATTTCTTTAGCCTTTCTGTTCTAATAGCTCTATATTGCAGCTGACAACTTCACTACTATTTAATCCTAATATAGGCAACACATACTGTATACACTCTTGATATCCCCATTCCCCAAACTCATTCTACTTGGGCTTTCTCACTGTAGCCATGTTTGTAATGTGTCATCAACTTTAATTCCACTCCCTAATTTATTCCTTAGAATCCAGTTCTCAAAGTTCTTGGAGTTGCATAAGAATTCCCTTCATCTCTTTCTGCCCATCTTCACTTTTATCCTCCCAGTCTGAAACATAATAATCCTTTTCCTGCTTCATAGATGATGTGTGATCTGCTTCCCCAATTCCATTCTTGGCTTATTCATTCTCAGATTGACCAAAATAAATAAAGTATCTCCACAAAGGACTAACACTAACCTCCTTAACCAACTGCCCTGGATAACTGCATTCTCTCTCATAGGCATTCCTTCAGAGCATTGGTTCCCAGGCTTGAATTCTGGAACAAGACATTTGTTCTCCAGTGTTTTCTTCCCTATGGCTTCCACAGTTGCCTTCCTTTTTCATAGCCCTCCTGAAGTATCACTGACCCAGCAGAACTTTCCATTATTTTAGGAAAATAGACATATGCATATACCAGTGTTCTGTGACACTTCCTGGGACTTAGTTTTCAACTCACACTTTCTAAGGTGTATTGGGATAATTATTTAGATAATATTTCAGCAGATGCTCTAAGGTATTACTTAGTTCCTATACAATTTATCTGATTTAGGTGTATATTCACTCTTTTACATCTTAAACAAACTTGGCACGTTGAGAACCATCAACACAAGTCACTTAAAAATATTCCTCCTATGCCAATTAGTGACAGTCCCTGTTCCCAGACTGACTCCAAATAACCCAGTAATCTAAATTCAGCCTTTTTTGAGTTTGCCTTTTTCTTGACACACAAATGGAATTATATGACATACAGCCCTTTGAAAATAGCTTCTTCTATTTGTCAAAACAGAAAACATGTTATAGGCAAGCTATGTAACAGGAAAATACTATAATGCATTCATTGCACTGTATGTCTCTCTGTTTCCTCACTGTATGGAATGCCATGCTTTGGATCACTACTATCCCCACGTGACAGTCATTGAGGCTGTCCTCATTTGAGAGCTACATATTGTGGTTATAGAATTTATTACTTTTAACTGTACAATTATGATCTTTTTGATTTTATATCTTTTCCCCAAACCTGTAAGGCTGAGAGCAGAGGCCTCTACCTGCTTTGGCACTAGGGTATGCCCAGGATCTAGCAAATTCCCTCTAAGGAACAAATCCTCCAATACAATTGCCAATGAATGAATGAATCTAACTTCATATTGATTTCCAAATGCTTCCTTCTAAGGAACATTGGGGAATTATTAATCTAAAGTAGAGGAATATAGTAGGTTGTCTATCCATTTCTAACTCTGAAAACTCTTGGAGCCATTCAAAGGGCTCAGGCGTGGTTATTTAGTATTTATCTGGGGGATAACATTTCGTATGTACATCTGGGGGAAAACCTTTGAAGTATTCCAGAAAGTTCCTTCTCTGTAGTTATATTCAAGTACTGGAAGTGAAAATGTGAATGAAAATTTTGGTAGTAGTTTCTAAGACAGAGTGTGTGCATGTGCATGATCCTTTTGGTCTTAGAATACTACTTTATGTCTTAATCCAAGTAGTTACTTTTAATATCTGTTGAGGAAATTGAAGCAAACCTTAGTCTTTGGGCAAAACTAAGAAAACTTGACCTTGAGTGGCTGAAGCTCAGAGTCTACATAAACATAGACCATAGAGAGGGTGAGAACCACCATTTTGCTATTATGACTGTGCTCTGGGTCTGTTTCACTGAAATAAGGATATTTTAAACATAATACAGGTAGAGGGATTTGGGGCAGTCCCTTTGTGATTTATAAAAGATAGTAAGAAAGCAGAGTTTGCTCTCTTGTAACTTTTAGTCTCATTTAAGAACAGAACTTAAAGGGGCTGGAGAGATGGCTTAGAGGTTAAGAGGAATAGATGCTCTTCCAGAGGTACTGAGTTCAGTTCCCAGCAACAATATGGTGGCTCATAATGGCCTGTAATGTAAGCTGGTGACCTCTTCTGGCCAGCAGGCATACACACAGGTAGAATGCTATATATAATAAATAAATAAATCAAAGAACTTGGGAATAATAGACTCAACTGAAAGCTTCAAGACACTATTACTAGAACTTACAAAGAAAACTCAGGGACCAGCAAGGTAGAAGTCTTGAAAGTTGCCCTGAGGAGGAAAATGAAGAAGGAAAAGGAAAAACAAACAAACAGTAAACAGAACAGAAAACAAAATCAAAAGAACCAGTTATGCCTTTTTAACTAAGCTGCCGTGGAGGTCAGCCAGTCACATCACATGACTGTCAAGAAACCACATGGCAGGAAGAGGAGCCAAGTGTCAGGGAAGACATGCTTAGAGCAGAGATAGAAAGAAGGAAAGAAAAACTTATACTTTTCTGTGTGATTCAGAAGAGCAGGCAGTGTTATGAATCTACATGTTTATAGCCCCTGTAAGCCACTGTAGTAACCAATAGGAATACTGGGAAGAGTACATTATTTCATTAAATGGATAATTATTCTGCCCACCTCCTTTGGATGGCTTAAGGGGAACCCATCTTCCTAGGAGTGATCCCTTCTGTGGGTCATTAAGGATGTTACTTGCTCCCAGAGGCCAGAGATTTCCCGCTCTAGATCAGAAGGAAATTGTTTTTTTTTTTTTCCTTATTAAAGCTTTGCTGCTGTGTCCTTTACTAGCAACACATGTCAACACTGGGAAAACTATAGCTTCCTTCCTTTTTATGATGTCAGAAAATAAGAAGAGATGCTGTGAAATTCTTGGTGAGAGATAGAAGTCCATAAGAGCCATGGTAACTGGATCTTCCTTGACCCGGGGAGAAAACATAGGCTCTTGCACCTATAAGAAGCCAGTGTTCAGGCAGATGAACACCATCTAGAAGGGACTGTGAAGGTTCTGTGTAGTTCTCATCCAACAAAATCCTCAGAGAGGGTTAAATAAAGTTCTTACTTTGTATGTAAGATATATTCAGTTTTACTCAGTAATTTAAGAAAAATCTAAGAGGAAGGTAGTAAAAACATGATCATTTCTCAAGTATTCTTTTCTATAGGAGAAAAACAACAACAACAACAACAACAACAACAAAACAAAAACAAAAAAACCAAAACACCCCCCCTCCCGCCGCCAAAATGTGACCAAACAGGATTTTGAGCTGGCACTGAAAGGAGACATCTTATGTGCTGGACCAACCACGATTGCTGGCTGAGAGTTGCTTTCTATAGCTTATCTGTGAAGGTACCCCAAAGGTTTATATGTTAAAGGTTTGCTCATGGCTCGGTGGTCTTGGAAAGCAGAAGTGGAGTGTTTAAGAGGGGGAGCTTAGGCTTGTCTTTAGAGATAGGGCCTTGAAGGGCATAGGGACTCTAGAACCTTCCATGATTTTCTCTCTTTATTCTTCTTTCTTTCTTTCTTTCCTTCTTTCTCTTTCTTTCTTCCCTTCTTTCTCTCTCTCTCTCTCTCTCTCTCTCTCTCTCTCTCTCTCTCTCTCTCTCTCTTTCTTTCTTTCTTTCTTTCTTTCTTCCCTCCTTCCTTTCTTTCATTCTTTCTTTTTTTCGTTCTGTTTGTTTTATGTGAATTGTGTTTGGCCTGTACATATGTGTGATTACCTTGTGAAGGTATCTGTGTGAGTGTGTCAAATCCTCTGGATCTGGAGTTAGAGATATTTGTGAGCTGCCATATGGATGCTGGGAATTGAACCCAGGTCTTCTGGAAGAACAGACAGAGCTCTCAATCACTGAGCCTTCTATCCAGCTCATTTTCTCTTTTCTTTTGAGATGGGGGTCTTGTGTAGGCCAGGCTTTCCTAGGACTCACTATGGTGTCACAAATGATTATGAACTCTTAACCTTAGTTAATCTCCTCACGGCTAGCATTATAAGTATATGCTACCAGGCCTTCCTGTTTTCTCCTTTTGAGAATTTGAGAAGCATCACAAGAAGGGGTCATCTATCTCTGCCACACACTCCCCACTGTTATGCATTACTTTATCATGGGCTCAAAAGCAAAGGGCTAGCTGAGTATTGATTGAACTGCAAAAATCTATAGACAGAGATTTCCTTCTTATAAGTTGAGTATCTCAAGTATTTTGTCACAGTACTAGAACTCTGATTAACATTTTTCCCATTTAATCAGGATATTGATTGTTAAAAATAACAACAACAGGATGAGTTTAGAGGTAGCTGCAGAGCTTTAGGGGGAAAGAATGTATGTGCATCTGGCAATGACAGGGCGATAGGGAGCAATTTCTTAGAATGTGTTGTCGAGGATCAGCTTGATAAAGATTAAGCAGGAGTCCAGACAAGGAGAGGGCAGCTTGTGGACACAGGTGAGTTTTGTTGTGGCAACTTGTTTTCTGTAGGGAAAGATGTACCAGAAAGAGTACACACTCACTGGAGAATGGGTGGTATCAGAATTTACAAATTAACTTGCCAGCATGCAGAGCCAAGGCAGCCTGCTTTCCTAAGGAATGTTGAAAGTCTCTATAGCAGGCTTCAAGACCCATGGCCCACCCCACGTGTCTGAAAGCTGCCTCTATGTAGCATTTCTTCTCCACCATATTCCACCTTCCTGTCTTCTGCATCAAGAGAAAATACTTCTATTTCAAGTGTCGTCTAAGTAGCCCTCTGCCTCTGTGGCATTGCAGACTAAAAGAAAAATAAATAATGCTGCTGATTGGCCACTGTTAGTAAGATTGCAAATAGCTTTCACTAACTGGACGATTTTTTAAAAGTGACCAGGAGACAGAAAGCTATTTATTGTCTTGGTGAAAATATGTGAGCTACTTAAAGACCCAAAAATATTTTTTTAAAGTATGTGGATATTGATAGTAAAATGTAGATTGTATTTAGAAATTAAAAGAGTATGTATAAAAACAGAAAATCTGTAGCAGAAAAAAATAATGAAAGATAGAATTAAAGAAAACTTTATTAAGTTCAGAAACTAACCTGGATGTTTTCGCTAAATAAGTTCATGGCATTGTAAGTAATTTGTGGGGGAAAGTTTAAAAGGTTGACAGGATTATTTAGTTATTGAAGTCAGTACCATACAAACAAACAAACAAACAAGTAAATAAAAATAGTAGAGCTGAGCAGTGGTGGCACATTCTTTTAATCCCAGTACTTGGGAGGCAGAGGCAGGCAGATTTTCTGTGTTCGAGGCCAGCCTGGTCTACAGACTAAGCTCCAGGATATCCAGGACTACAGAGAAACCCTGTCTTGAAAAACCAAAAATAAAATAATAATAATAATAATAATAATAATAACAACAACAATAGTAGTAGTAGTAGTAGTAGTAGTAGTAGTAGTAGTAGTAGTAGAAAAGAGAAACACATGAAAAATAACACAAAAACGCCTTCCAATTTTGTTGTTAAAAATGTCAATAGTAGTGGAGAAGCTAGGCCCACTTCTGTGATACAACTCATCTACATGGCCACTTATCAAATTTCCTCTTGCACAAAAAAGTATGTGATAAGTACATCTGAAACAATCTGAAAGTAGATCCCTATGAACCCTGATTCCATGAATCAACCCACATAAAAGTGAATCAAAACTAAGAAATAGGGAATAGGGACTTAGGGTTTGAATGAGAGTGCTCCTCCTAAGCGCAGGGATTTAAACCCTTGGTCCCTCAGTGGTGCTGTTTGGAGTGATTGTGGAACTCTTGGGACATGCAACATCACTAAGGGAAGTAAACCACTTGGGGTGGGCGTTGACAATGAAGAACCTGGCCCGACTTCCAGTTCAGACACGTTACTTCCTTTGAGCATTTGAGATGTGGTGTCTCCACTTCCTGTTTCAGCCTACTGCTATGCCTCTTCCTCTGGAATCACAGCCAAAATGAACTCCTTCTTCTATAGATTATTCTTGATTACAGTGTTTTAGCTCAGCAACAGACACATTACAGATTCAGGACTCCATCCATAAAATGGTTTTTTCTTCACTTTCACCCTGGACAAACCCATTTTAGGAATGCAGCTAGAAAACAAAATCAAAAGTCTCTTGTCATTAGAAAATAGACACTGGTCCTGTGTTGCTATTCTTTGCTGCTTCTAGGAGCCTTCATATCACTGCCAAAAAGCAGACATGAGTTGTGGGCTGTAATTTCGCTATCCTGATTGGAGTGAGACTTAAAACCATAGCCAGTGGTAGTATCTTCAGCTCCTCTTTTGGGTGATGCCACTGTCCCAAGCTCAGGAACCTGCCCTCATCTGATGGTGACCTAGCTTGTATTAACTGCCTTGGCCCTAAGTAAAAATTGTTTGGGTATTAAATGATTATCAATTTGTTACTTTACTCTGAGTATCTCTTCAGGGTTAATGTTATCTCTAAAAAAGAAAATATATCATTTTGGGGTTGTGATTAATTTTAATTGTGAGAGTTATCAACAGTCCTAAAAGTGACCTGTAAGATGATTTCAAAAAGACAACGTCATCTGGTTCTAGTTATAAAAAGAACTGATTGGAGGATGAAGTCCTTTAGAACTTGCATGCTCACCAAAAACCCACAGCATAAAGGATGGCTGCCAGCCTGTACATTTAGGATGTAATGGAACCTTGGGAGATGTGACCCAGTAAAATAAGCTAGGTCAGTTGTGATGTGTCATGAAAGGAGGTGTCTGGACTTGTCTCCACTCCTACTATCATTTTGCCTCCTGTCCACTGTGAGGTGAGCCTCCTCCACCACACGAATACTCCTTGCATGACTTACTGTGCAGCCGTAGCCCAACACCATTAGCCAAAATCAGCTTTTCTTCCTTATAAACTGTTTATCTCAAGCACTTTGTCACACAGATGGAAACAGGGGGATTTGCTTTCCAAAATAGATTTCTTTACAGTTATTCTCACACATATTTTAAAAATCAGTATAAAAAAATGACTCATTTTGATGGCACCATTTTTGTTGTTGTTGTTGTTGTTGTTGTCTTTCTCTTACGGCTAATAAGCTCCCTTCTTCCTTTCCTTTTTCTCTTGCCAGCCCAGTTCTCACAAATAATGTGAGCCACCTAGTAATAAGCCTTCCTGTATCCTTAAGTGTTAATATTCTTATCCCAATATAACCCTATGATCATCTATGGGTGGATATAGAGGGAAGGTATATATCTGAGGGTTTTTATTTTTCTAAAATGAGTCATGCCTCCTACATAGGATTTTCCTTCTCTTTATGGAATTCCATTACTCAATTTATATAGCTTTAATTTATTATTTTAGTGGTTGCATAATATTCCATACCATGTTCAACTGACTGTTTTCTAAGTGTGAAGGTGCTATAGCACACATGCTTACACATAGGTTTTTGTGGTGCTTAAAGGGGGTTGCTTTTCTTCTTTGGGGTAGATTTCCTCTAGTGGAAAAGTGAAAGGCTAGCTATTGCTGCTTTAAATACACAATCATACTGCTTTGAAAAAGAGATTTCTTAACACTTCAATAAACTATGTGTGAATGTATCTTTTCCTGCACCTTTTCCTCCACATCCTATCTATAATAGATTCTACCATTTTGTAGATGTTTATGATAGTTGGCCTTTGTTGTCAGCTGGTTAATAAACTCTAATAAACTGGAAAAACAAGACAACTCTGGGGGTGTCTTTGAGGGAGTGTCCTGGAAGAATTTACTAAGAGTGGAGATGAACTATTGACCTCCATCCTGACAGACTGGAAAAGCTCTTGGTATATATTAACTAACTTTTTGCTCACTATTCCCATTAGGATAATAAAAGAATACCTTATTTGAGAAAAAGTTGCAAAGAATTAAATGATCTGAAATTCAAAAGATAAAAATGCTTAGAAGGTATCCTTGTAGGAAGATTTTCATTTGAATTAGTATGGAACTTGAAAATAAAGGGGTGGAGTTCTGTGGGAGCTGTAATCCTCAAGGCAGGAGCGAGACAGATCTCTGAGGTGGTCTGACATGCGCTCATCCTACAGGTTTGAAGGGCAGGCATGCTGCAGTATGTGAATACCCAGTAAACCTAACCAGTGGACCATATGTTATGCCCAGACTCACAGTGGATAAAAGAGGCAGGTGCTGGTTTCCAAGTGAAGCTTCCAGGTCTCAGGTCCTCATGGCCCTTCATTGTTTTTTCCAGCTGAAGGATTTTCACCGCCCTAAAAGGAACGTAAGGTCACTCTGTCTTACCACTTTTACATGAACACTGAGAGTGATTAAATCTATCCACAATGCTGTGCACCTGTCTAGACCATCCAACTCAACCTGAAGCTCTATGTCTTAGTATTTGATTGCTGTGAATAGAGACCATGGCCAAGAAAAACCCTTATAAAGGAAAGCACTTAATTGTGGGCTGGCTCAGAGTTTTAGAACATGAGACCATTACCATTACGGATGGGAACATGGAGGCAGGTAGGAAGGCATGGTGCTGTTGCAGTAACAGAGCTTCACATCCGGATTTGCGGGCAGAAAGAGGCCAGAGAGAGAGAGAGAGAGAGAGAGAGAGAGGGAGAGAGAGAGAGAGAGGGAGAGAGAGAGAGAGAGAGAGAGACTGAGCCTGGGTGGTCTTTTTGAAATATCAAATCTTACCCTTAGTGACCTTCTTATCCCTGCCTACAGCTCACCAGCTGGCAAATAAGCATGCAGATATCTGAACCTTGGGTAGACAGTCTCATTCAGGAGAATTGAACTTCCTTTCCTCCATCTCCTGACCTAAGAGCCACCGTTCTGCCTTCCACCTACATCTATGTGTTTGACTACTCCGGGGATTTTTTCATAGATAATACCCCTTTTTGGCGTTTTCATTTTGATCCCCTCCTTCCCCTTCCTACTCTGCTTTAAAAATTACTTAGCAGGCTTTGGAAGACACCATGTAGAAAAACGTCATATCCCTCAGCATTTACGACTAAATGGTTAAGTACTATTTAAGTGCCCTGAAAAGCCCTAGTTTTGTTTCATCTTTTTTGATTGGTTTAACTTTTTTGATTGGTTGATTTCCTCTAGAATAAGTTCAAAGTTCAAACATGTAACATCCAATTTTTATCTCTTGCTTTTAATCCTACATGCTTATGATGTGTGTGTGCTCTTGTGTTTGTTTGTATATGTGTGTGTTTGCATGTGCTTGTGTATATTTGTGTGTGTGCTTTTGTGTGTGTTTGTATAATGTATGTATGTATGTATGTGTATATGTATGTATGTATATATGTATGTGTGTGTATAAGAGATGTGTGATATTTATATATATATGCATATGAGGGGCTCAAATGTTAAGGGTTACACTTCACTTTCTTTGCGATAGCTCTCTTACTGTTTGCCACTGTGTAGAATGGATTACTTGGCCTGTAATCTTCAGTGCATTCTCCTGTCTCCACCTTCCATCTCACTAGAGGAGTTCTGGGCTTACAGACACAGACATGGATGGGTTTTGGGTATCTGCTATCTAATAATCATTTTTGCTTGTCAAGTGCCCTTTGAGCTATCTCCTGAGTCCTGGGGAAGAAGAAGTAGAGAGTCAGTCCTGAGGCTACACATGTTAAACGTTGCTACCTGCTAGTGTGGCAAGTGCTACACTTTATATTTACATTTTACGTATAATAATAGTATTTAATCTGTTGTTAAGTTAAGTGTGTTATGAATTTTAGAAGTATTTTGAAGACTTTTTCCATGTTTTGGTTCTGAAGAAGTAATGTGATAGAGCTCAAAATGACTTCATTGGAACTTCTAAAGGAGTCTGGGAACAAAATGGTGATTATTCATCCCTTGGCTGATGTGGAAATAGCGATCTCCATTTCCAGAGCAGAATGAAATTTATTGTGCAGGGTGTAGATGTTATACACTTAGCATATCTTAATGTGAGTGTATTATATGTGTGGGACGAACAAGCATCCATATGCATGTATGAGTGGAGTAGACATAGGGTGTCATTCCTCTATCATTCTCTGCCTTATTGTGTGTGTGTGTGTGTGTGTGTGTGTGTGTGTGTGTGTGTATAAGGGTACACATTTATATGCACATATTGAGATATCATAGGACAATGCCTGGTATCTTCCTCAGTAGCTTTCAATCTTAATTTTTGAAGCAGAGGCTCTCAATGAGTTTAAGGCTCACTGTTTCAGGTAGCTTGGATGACTAGTGAACTCCTCCTAGGATCAACCTAGGATGACACACTCTTGCAGCCACAGTCAGCTTTTCCATGGAGTATAGAAGACTGGAGCTCCAGTCCTCTTGCTTTCACAGAACTTATTCTTAACCACCATGTTCCTACCTTCCTTCATAGTGCCTTTTAGTAAAACTAGAACACACCAATTGGCTCACCTGATTGGTCAGAGAGCTCTACGGGACCATCAGTCCCTAGCTCTCCAGTGCTGGAGTTACAGACAAATGCCACCATATCTGTGTTTTACACTGGCACTAGGAATTGAATTCATGACCCCAGGCTTGCACAGCAAGCACTTTATCCACTAAGCCGCCTCCCCAGACCTGTAGAATGGAACGAAAGTTCTAAGAAAGTAGCTCCTGTTCCTGAAGGGACAAGAGAACAAGAAGTGTGAGAGGGACCATCGGTGTGTTAAATCCATCAGTCAAACAACCAAATAAACAAAAATTCTCTGTTCTAGAGAATTTTTCAGCTCTTTTTCAGCTGCAAACATTATACTAGAATAGCAGGGTAAAATAAAATCTCCACAAAAATATAAGTAAATAAAAATAAAGACTAGGGACCATTTTAATGTCAAGGTGATCATAAACCAGAGTGTTAGAGTTTCACCAATATGACATCATTCCCAATGAGACACCCAAGAGTCCACCATTCACTCCCTCCACATTCCCTTCTCACACAGCCCCGCTTCTCTGAGAGAGATGATGAAGCTGCTTGTGCCTCACAGAAGGATCATAAAAACCTGTATCCCTTAAGCTGAATTCAGCCCAATGAACTACACAAACAGCAATAACCAAAACAAAGCTAGCAGCATCTGTTATGATCGCACAACCACGAGACAGCTGTTTAATCCCAACTGTTAGCATAAGATCATTTGAGTGTTTGAAGAGCGATCCCATTTGGATATCCCCCACTTATTTATTTATTTCCTAGCTTTTCCAAGAGTGAGGCTTTCTCAGCTGAAGGACACGATCTGTGCTGCTGGCTCTCTCCCCACTTTCACCCGCAGCTTCTGAAGGAGAGAGGTGATGTGATTTTTCAAACTATAAATACTCAGAGGGGAACGAGGATGGCTGTGTGGTCTTCTAATGGAGCAGGGCATGGCCCTTCCTTGGCCTCTGGGACCCAGGTTTTGCTCCTCAGAACATTCATAAACCATGCTGGTCAGATGATGGGAAAAGGCTCTCACATGAAACACACTGGTGGTCTAAGCCAAGTTCTGGTACGGCTGAATTTTCTCAGCACCACCCAAGGTTGGAATCAATCCCTGTAAAGTTCAGTTCCAAAATCCAAAAACAAAGTCATTAGGTTCACAATTGTTTGGAAAGGGTCAGTGAAGGATGTCAACAGTTTGGGTGGCCCATTTAAATGCCCACAGCGGAAATGTGGATAAGACATTCAGCTAGCTCCAAGTGGTACTACAGACCTCCTCTCTCTCTCTCTCTCTCTCTCTCTCTCTCTCTCTCTCTCTCTCTCTCTCTCTCTCTCTCTCTCTCTCTCCCTTTCCTTCCATTCCATCCCCTCCCCCTGTAGCTTTCCCAGATGCTCTGTAAAGGACACACACATCACTATGACTTTGTTGCCCAGGTGTCACACAAGAGGCTGGTGGCAGCAGCAGTTACTCAGAGCTGATCATGTTGTCTCTGAGTAAATGGAACGGGCCATGGAAACAGGAACAAGTGTTAACCTTGAAAGATGCCTGAGATGCCTACGGCACACACATCTCTCCTCACTTCTTCTTTGAAACATTTCTCCCCAGCAAATCCTTCATGTTGGTCTGTGCAGGAAAAATTACGAATACTACTAAGCTCAAGTCTTCTGAAGGCATAGAAAAAAAAATTGTCCTAAATCTGACTCCAGAAATTCTTTTCTAGGTCATGTCAATCTTGGAAATGTAAGGAATGCCTTTTCCTTTATTCATTTTCAGCTGTAAGTTTATAAAAAATATCTGTTGAATAAGAGAAACTCAGATTTTGGAAATGACAAGTAGTACTGTGGTAACAGTTCTGGAATGATCTCAGGATGAATCCTCAATATCACCCTCATTATCGCCCTTGTTTATGACATTGCTGTGCCTCCTCGAGCTATCCTTGTCATCTTCCCAAGTATCCTCAAAGAAAAGGTAAAATAGATACTGTCACTACGTTAATATCCACACATATCCTAAGAAAAAGAAAAGCAGTTGGTTGGGGAGTCTCAAAAGATTGACCGCCCATGATAAAAAGAATGAAATACTTAGGTCAGTCCATGGTGTGAGTCCTTCTCATACTTAGATAAAGTATTTTACCTTTAGTCCGCCATTCTTTATCACACACACACACACACACACACACACACACACACAATTGCATAACACAGGAGGGAGGCAGAGGTCTCCACAGATTATGAATATCCATCTCAATGTTCGACTTCCCCAACACAGGACAAAATCACCAGCATCTTCAATGGGAGAAAAGCGTTTATCGGCTGATTCATTTCCATGTTTTGTTTCTGCAGGAGACAGGATATCCTGTGAGGCTGTGAGAGGGAGGGGACTTGGTGGGATCATTTCAGATATGCCATTTAGCATTGCTATTGTGGTTGAGACAGTGAATCTGGTATTATATTTTTGAACTGATTTTCAGTTTTGGCATTTTCGTTTTCGTCCCCTCTCTTCCCTTTCTACCCGGCTTTAAAAATTACTCAGGAGAAGAATTTGGAAGACATAATGTAAAGAAGTTATGTCTCCCTTCATCTGCTTCTAGACGATGAAAGCCCTTAGCTCTGTTCCATTCTGTGCTTTCTTTAAGTCTGGAACCAGGAGGCTACATACCTTTCCCCTGATACTAGAGGAAGGGGAACTCAGGAGCCAGGCTACTGAGAGAGATTCCAGTGTGAGCAAGCTCACAGAAGTCCCAAGTATCTCTTACAGGCTCATTAGTCAGCCAAAACCAGGAAATAAATATCCGCCTGTTTTGTGATCACCCCCTAGCTACTACTGTCACAGGAAACATAAAGGAGAGGAAGACATCTGAGCACACTGCAGTCCCAGTTGGAAACTAGCCCTTTCCTACCCCTCTCCTGAACCGTAGCTCTGAGGGAAGGAGCCCCTGACTCCCCCACTGCTAGCCTGGTTACCTCTGAGACTTCACAACAAAGTTTCAGGAAACTATTTGTCTGGATTGTGAGTTTTTGTTACATTTTGGTCAGGTACAAACTTGTCCATTTTACAGTGACGTGCTTCTGTGAAGTGCAGCTGAGGATTTTCTTCACACCATGTATTTCTGGAGTGGAAAGCAGATCTCGGCCAGAAGTCAACAAGTCAGGATTTTAGAAATAGGTTTATCTAAAGAGAAGTGAGCTAGAAATAAGATTGGTTGACGCCTTGGGGAAAGAGGGAACTTTTGGGGAATTAAGCAAATATAAATTAACCAATGCTGTTTTGTTTTGTATGGTAGGTAGGCCATGGACTTCTGCTTTTTGGGTTTTGTTTTCTTTCTTGGGTTTGTTGTTGTTTTGCTTTGTTTTGCTTATCTCTCTTAGCAGCTCATGCCATGGTGGCTTGCCCTCAATGTAGTTATTTTGAGTACAATTCACAAGCAAAAGCCTCACGGTTCCAGGCCCCCAGAAATAATGGCTCCTGGTTAGCGGCTCCAGTGGAAACCCCGCTGTATATTCTTGGAAAGTCCCTATTAACCACCCTGGGCACACTTATCAGGGTACACTGTTTGCTTCATCCTAGCTCCTGCCCAACTCTGTTTCCTGGTTTGTCCATGTCCTGTAATGTACATAGCTTTGACATTTTAAGGTTGCAGCTTTGATTTCTCTAACCTGCATTTCCCTTCTAGATTAGGCTGGAGGCCAAAGGGAGTTTCTGCTTACCGATTATCTACTTCTCTGATTATTTCATTATGTATCATTTTCCTTGTACCTCTGAGTTACGAGCAGTACTTGAGAACATTCTTAATATTTTGAGGTATAACCAGAACTTCAAAAATTATCTCCCTCATATCCTTTGATGACTTGTATCTGGGGGATGTTTTGAAAACAGAAAGTGTTTGTGGCTGTCTTCTAAATAGCTGGTCTGTTTCCCATTGAGTCACCTCTCCCCTCTCACCCAACAATACACACTAATTATGGGGGCAAGTGGAGGTCAGGTCCCTGGCTGCTTCACCCCTGTTTGCCCTTATGAATCTGACTGGGCATAACTCAACACAATGTAGAGGATTCATTTAATCTGACTCATTAGACAATTCAAAGAGAACATTTTATACCTTCAAGTATCAGAGTTGAGTTTGTTTACTAGCTTCATTGGTTTTTTTTTTTTTTTGTTAAATTGTGTGTGTGTATATGTGTCTGGGAGTATGTGTGTATGTGTGTATGTGCATGTGCATGTATATGTATGTGTGTATATACGAGTGTGTGTGTGTGTTTGGTAATTTACATCCTGATATCTAAAAGATTATTCTCACAATTAGGTACAAGTATGTTTGATTGATTTGAGAGAGAGAGAGAGAGAAAGAGAGAGAGAGAGAGGGAGGAGGAGGAGGAGGAGGAGGAGGAGGAGGAGGAGGAGGAGAAGAAGAAGAAGAAGAAGAAGAAGAAGAAGAAGAAGAAGAAGAAGAAGAAGAAGAAGAAGAAGAAGAAGAAGGAGGAGGAGGAGGAGGAGGAGAAAGGGCAAGAAAAGCGGCCCATGCAGACGTGTCTCTGCTGGGAGAACGCTTGCTCCTTGTGCTTGGGTTTCTTTCCTGATTACATATAAACTGGGTATGACAGTATACTCTTTCAAGCCTAGCACAAAGAAAGTGTAGAAAGATTAGGAATTCAAGTCCACACTCATCTAGACACAAAGTTTGAGACAAGCCTGGAACAATGAGATCCTATGTCCTAAAAAAGAAGAAAAAATTATTTCCATTGAACAAAAAATCTTGAAAAAAAAAAAAGAGTATTCTAACAAAACATTTTATATAGCTCCTCCCTAGTCCTAAAGGAAAGGCATGACACTGACACCCTATTCCTAAAATCCCATTCATTTGAACAACAGAAGTGAAATATAGATGCCATGATTTCACACACCCTTGCTACAGGGATGGTGAAGACAAGCAAAGTCTAGGTCTACACTTTGATCATCAACATGTAAAGTTTCACTTCATTGTGCATGTCAAGACCCAACTTTAGAGTCAATGATCACCTGTAACTTTGGGTTCAATCTATGTAAGCCTAAAACATTTAAAATCTTCCAATTTAATTTACTTC
>JADRCD010217341.1:46717-68773 GCA_019843815.1 Montemys delectorum
TATTTGGATTAATAGACAGAGGAGTCCAAATAAGGGCAGGCTATCTCACAGGTTACAAAAGACTAAAAGTTTAGGGGAAAGCTGAATTCCTCAATCGTATTTTCTTTCTGCTCCAGGCTCATAGGTAATTTCCAGGAGTCCATTTTACAGATTCTTTCTTACACAGGGTTACAGGGCTCACAAACTTCCCTGTAATCCAATCATGGGGAGAGAGGCATCCTGACTGGCAATGGTGTACTTTTCATTGTTGACCATACTTGATAGTAAGTGAGTGAAGGTGGTTGAGAGCAACAATGTTCTGAAATAAACAACTTTAAGATGTGACTTCTCCTCATCATCTAAATTCAGTACAATTGTTCCAATATATGCATATTCCAAACCCATAGCTCCATCCAGTATTAGACTGAATATAAATTTTAAAAAAAAAAATTTCATATGCTGAACATGCTCTTCTTTATTCCCTGCCCTGTATGACACAGTATCTTGGGGATTTTTTTTCGTTGTTGTTGTTGTTTTGTTTTGTTTTTTGAGACAGGGTTTCTCTGAATAGCCCTGGTTGTCCTGGAACTCACTCTGTAGACCAGGCTGGCCTCGAACTCAGAAATCCACCTGCCTCTACCTCCCAAGTGCTGGGATTAAAGGCGTGTGCCACCACTGCCCGGTCCCATGACACGGTATCTTGATACTTTTTACACAGCATGTACACTGCATCAGATGCATAGTAATTTACATAATTGTCACCTAGAGACTATTTACAATGGTATGAGGGTTTGTATATATTCTATGGAAATAGTATACTATGTCAAGTTATATAATGGACATGACCATCTTCCAGATTTTGTGTCTTATGAGAGTCCTATAACCAATCCCCCAAGGATTCTTCTCAGAGAGAGCTAGAAAGCTGTGATGACTAGTTCTGGTTGTGAAATTGATCGATTTATGTAATACCTATGGCATCCCTTGGGCACATGTTTGGGGGGTGTCACTTAGAGCTATTTCAGATAATTTTAACTGAGCGAACATAGTCCCTTACCAGGCCCCATATTAGAGTCCTCCACTGAGAGAATGTAAAACGCAGGGAGTATCTAAGCTGCCAACTGAAGCTTTGTGCCAGCTTCTCCTCCCTCCAGTTCCTGATCGGCTGAGATGTGAGCACGCTATGTCCTGTACCCACCGCTCCCTCCGTGAAGGATGATGCCTTGTGAACTGTGAACCAAAATAAAACTCTCCTCCTTCAAATGGGGGCTTTCTCGACCATACCAATAGGAAAAGCAACTAATGCCACAGTTAAACCTCTTAGTAGAAAATAATGAGGTTTCAAGAAAATTATGACTTTAAGTAAAGAAGGGTAGAGGTTCTTCTCACAGTTAACAGTTAAACTGTATGATTAACCATGTATTTCTAGAAAAATCCCCATGAAAATTATACATGCACAATGACTATCTTAAAGTGAAATTGTATGAGTGTATAACACATACATATATGTAGTATATATGTAACTATGAACTACCTGTATGTAGCCTACAGATAACAATGTATAAAAACCAATCAGAAAAATCACCAGAGTACCATGTGCTATGTCTAGCCACAAGGATGACCACGGGAGCTATGCAGCCAGGCAAGAGGTGTCTGAGAGAAACTTTACTCATTCAAGATTGTGGATCATCAACTTGTTTTCATCAACTTGAGGGCCTAAGTCAGATCCAAGCCGGAGCTCTTGTTGTTGGTTCAGTTTCTGTGAGTTCCTATGAGCCCAGGTTAGTTGATCTTGTAGGTTTTCTTGTGGTGTCCTTGATCTCTCTGGCTCCTACAAGGAAAAGTGTCATAAACAAAAAATGCTGTGTATCTGCTGTGATTAAAAAAAAATTAAAAATTGACATATGAAGTCTCTAAGACATGAATACTTTTGCCTGCATGAACAAGTAGGTGTTATTTTCTTTCTCTGAGCGCCCATGAGATTCTGTGTGAGCTCACATAGAAAAGGCTTTTCTCTTCCACTCCTCCTTCCTCCTCATCTTCATCTCCTTCCAGCTTACAGAGAGGATTTCAGAATCTCAACGGAAATCTCAGCAACAATGTCAGCAACAGAGAATAAGTGTGCTTGACAGCAAGACAGCAGAAGAAGTAGTGGGTGCCTGTTCAGCACCATGAGGCACCTATGGTCCACTGGAGCAGTTTTGAAGAAAGGCTTTTATTAACATACTTACACAGCAGTTGACATGCTTCTGGTAAGAAAGGGCATAGCATACTGTTTTTCCTCTGGGATTTTACTTTTTAAGTAAAGTGTTTGCAAAGGGACAGAGAGAATGCTCAATGGGATTAATAAGTAAAGTACTTACTGTACAAGCACCAAGACCTGAGTTCAAATCCTCAGTACCTATGTAAAACTGATGTGGCAGTGAGGGCCCGAAACCCCTAGGGTTGTAGGAGCAGAGACAGAAAGATCCTCTGGGCTCAATGGCAGTAAGCTTTGGGGTCACTGGAAAGACCCTGGGTCAAAACGAAAGTGAAGAACAGAAGTGAGCACACAGCCATCCATCCATGTATGCACCCACACATATCACACACACACACACACACACACACACACACACACACCACATATAAACATGCACAAAGCCTAAATAAATAAAACAATAGCAAGCACTTTCTCTTTAAAAAGAGGACTTTTTTGTTTGTTTTTACCCAGCCCTAATGCCCTTCCTGGAATTAGGCCTGATGTCCCCGTCATTTCAATGTCAGTCAACATGCCCTCACGAGCCAGGTACTAAAGCTTACAGGGCCAGTCCAAAAGGAGAACAGAGCCAAAGGCTACCCAAATGCAAGCTGGTAGCATAAAGAGCCCAGGGAAACGTGTAGCTGTCACTAGCAATCAAACGGGAGGCCAGAGAAAACTTCTCTTTGTACAAAGAGCTGATCACATGTTGACAGCTGGAATCTACATGGCTCCTTATTCAATAACCTCGCGCCTTGCCCGCATTCCGACATCAGCAACACAATAGTGGCACAGAAGCAAACTGACACATTCCACATGGTCCAGCTGTCCCATCCCCTCTCCACAGGCCCCATCTCCTCCTTCTCAGTCTCCTTGTTTCCCTGACACTCACTTGTTTCAAGAGCTAAACACATATTCAACCTAAAGAGGACCTACATCATGGTTGCTCATTTCCACCTGCCTTTTAATGCTTGGCTGTAGGTGGAATTCGACTCCTGTGTGAGAGATGAAAAACAAAAACAAAAACAAATTAATCAAAAACTTAATACAGGGAACCAACAAACAACAAAAACTCAGACACATTCCTTTCAGCTTGCCTGCAAGTGGGGGAAAATATGTATGTAACCAGGCTCTGCCCCACAACATTCGTGACAGCATACCACAGTCCCTTTCCTAATCTCTATGTACATGGCTTAGTTGATGAACTTTAACACAAGGAGATGGGACCTGTGGCATATCTAGTGCTAATTAGTGCAAATTGTTTATATTGCCTGATCTAACACAAAACAAAACAAATTGTCATCTGAGAGGAGATGTAAAGTTTCCACACTACTCAAGAGCTCATAGCACTTTCTTTGAATATAAGTAAATTTTGTTTATAATTTTGGCAGTACCACCCGATCATACTTGTTTAATATTCCCCATTAAGTCAATCCAGAATGTCCCCAGGAAGAAAGTTACATTAGGGGCAATGTCTGTTTATAGTATAGTATACTTTGTTTAACAGAGAAGTACAGAGTGTTGAGGTTATACAAGGCATGACACCGAGACGCAGGAAGCAGTCCCCTCCCCAAAGTGCAAACATGCTCTGTTTAAAATGCACCCTTGGCCAAGGCAAGAGGGCACACCTTAAGTCTCAACCACTCAGGAAGCTTAGACAGGTGGATTACAAGATTAAGAGCTCAAGGTTAGTCTAAGAAAATGGTGAGTTCCCATGTCTCGAGGGAAAAAAGAAAAGAAACACGTTACTGATTATAAAGGGACTCGTTAGTAAATCCCAGGCAGCATTAAGTGTTAAGCATAAAACTGGAAAACTGAGGTGGCTGAGAGCGGTGTACGACGAGGCAGCCATTATTAATTTCTACCACTAGGGGGCAGAAGGTAGTTCTTTTCTGAACTGACTGCTAGGCAATCAACCATCACATCATTGTAACATTGAAGGCACTTCAAAAAGACTCAGATGTTTAACTATTACACTAGTGATCATACATTCATATTGGGCTGCAGGCCAAGAGAGAGAGAGAGAGGAAAAAAAAAAGCCCAGAGAACTTACAGCTGAAAAGCTATAAAGTAGTGGCTTTTACCTTAGAGCGAAACCATCTTCAGTGACAAATTTCAAAGGCCATATGTAGGCGATTTCCATGAAAAGCAGGCAACCCTAAATTTCTTTGTTTAACTAGGAGCGATCTTCTTCACAGAACAAGCGGGTTCTTCCCCTCGGTTCTTCTGGTTTATTATGCTGTTAAGGAACTCAGTTCCTTTCCTTTCCTTTCCGGTAGCACGATCGGGATTCAAGGCAGAGCGTTTAATGCCAAAGGGTATTTCATTGACACTCTCACCACCAGAATCTTCAAGGATTTCACCCCAGGCACAACAATACTGAAGGCAAATGAATGTTTAGAGTGTTCTGATAAAGAACAATGTATTTTTGTTGTTTTATTTTGTTTTGTTTTTCTTTTTGTTTTTTGTTTTTCTTTTTGTTTCCTTTTAAATTAAACTCTCCCATTCAACTGCCATTCTTCTGTAACAGCTCAATGTTTCCAATGCAATTTTCCAACTAGAGACATTATGATTTTTTTTTCCTCACGTACTTAAAACACTAAAAGGGATGAGTCATTAGAATTGTGGAGATTATTTCTAACAAAAATAGTTTTGGCTCATGGGACCTCTTTAGAATGTTTACTGTGTAGGCTTGATAGCTAGATATTCCTGATTGTATTTTACACTGGAGACCCAGATGCTTTGAACATACTTCAGAACGTGCTAAGCAATGAGAAACATGTTTTTAAAGAACCCACAGCAGACTGTCTGGGGGCTATGTGCAGGGTCTTAGCTAAGCAATCAGGAAATTTATAAATTCAAATAATGATTAATTTTTTTTTTAGAATGAGGCTATTTTATTTATTTATTTATTTATTTATTTTTAATTTATTTTTTATTTAGTTCAATTCATTTTTTCCTTCTTTGAAGAAGATTGTGATCCCAGGAAAAGCAAGTAAAGTCCTCTGTGAAGTGCTGGGTTTGGCACGTTCCCTGCCCCCACCCTTCTGGGAGCACAGGCCTCTTTTGTAAATAGAGATAGTCAGAAAAGAAACGCACCAAGAGACGCACCTCTTTTGCACCAGGAGTGTTACTCGATACGTACCAATATTTCCTGACAGCGCAACAAAGCAAAATCTCAGGCCTTATGGTATCCTTAGATGGCTAAATATTGTTTGCTTAAGTCAGCTCGCCCCAAACCTTTTATGCAGCCTGACAGTTGATTGGGACGAGTCCCACTAACTTTCTTAAACTGTGCAGTCATCCGTTTGGCGGCCGGCTCCGGGGGTTCCACATGAAATCCTCTTTAGATAAATTCATACCGGCGCAGGGCGATTAGTCTTACAGCCTGCTTGATTCTCTCTCTCTCTCGTCTTTAAAGACGACACTTTCATGAGCAGTGTGGGGCTGAGGTTGTCGCCTATTAACTGTCTCTTTTGCCTCATCTGAAAAGCTCAAAACTAGTGGAGAAGATGCAACCAGAAACAAAAAGGGGGAAAAAATGAAAAAAGAAAAACAAGTAAAAAAGAAAGAAAAGGAAAGAAGAGAAAAGAAAAGAAAAGAAAAGAAAACGGATGGAGGAAGCACCTTTTTTTTTTCCTGACTCCAAAGATGACAGGTTGAAGTTGACAACCTAATCCTTCAGGCTTGTCTTACTTACTGAAGGCTCAACTAATGTCAAAGGAGCCATCTGATAGCCGTCTTCATGCCAAACCTAACAGCTCTATTGCAACAAGAAACTTTCACATTAAATTTCCATGTGTTTTCCTTCCACACTACTTCTTAACTTTACTGCCCACCCTTCCCTCACTCCACCTCCACCCTCACCACTCATTTTTTTTTCCCAAAGAGTAGAAGTCTTGTTGGCTGCAAAAAAACAAATAGAAACTGCTGGAGAGTGCCAGCTGGGAGCCAGTCAAATTAGTGGATTATTATTACCTTGGGGACCTTAGAAATCAAGTTTGTTATTGACAGCCCCCTGTTTCTGTAAGAGCCGTTAGGAGCTGAGATGTAAAAGCAGTTTGTCAATCAGCACAACATTATTTTCTTAAGTGGGTAATGGCCATTTGTCTCTTTTAGTTTGCTACTGCTGCCTGCAACCAAGTTTACCTCAGTGCACACAGAAGCAGAGAGGACAATTATCTAAGGACCCAGGCTTGTAACCCGGGAGAAGTGAGGGCTTTGGTAGTCTCTATATTACCAAACAGTACCAACATGTTAGCCTCACTGGAACATATAGTAAAAACAGGAAAGAAGGATGTCTACTGATTTGCGTATGGCTTGGACATCAGATGTGGCGTCACAGAACACAGGGCTCCTTCTGAGTGGGCTGATGCTTGGTGACGTTCTTGCTAGACAGTTTTTAACATTTTTGAAGTTAAACAATTCATCTAAGGATTTGAACTTGGCTCCACGGGTTTTCTGATATTGTTTAGGGGTGATCTTAATTTTCCAAGTTCTGGGATGAGTTTAACCAAAACCAAATGGGAAGACCAAGCACCCAAACTTGCAAGGTGTGGGCTCACACTAAATAACTCTTTTCTTGAGAAGTGAACTTCTTCCCTGAAGTGAGCTGATTTTTTTTTTTTTTTTTTTTTTTTTTTTTTAGGATAGCCAGGATGACGCACCTCCGTGCTGAGCATCGGTCAGGCCATCTTCTTCTACTCTGATTAATGGTCAGAAGGAGAAAAAAAAACAATCTTCGAATTTAGCCTATTGCAAAATTATATGTCTGATTGGGACAGCCAGGCATCTTAAACATTTTGGTAAAAGAGAAGCAATTTTATCATTTCCTCGAAAACCTTCACTAATTTAATTGTGTTTAACTCTTGGAGTCACTTTATCTGCCAGGTGGCTGGATTGATTAAGGACAGCCCAGGGTATGGGCTCCCACCTGGAGAAATTTATCAAGGGTTAATCAGCAAGCAACTTGATTTACAAAGGCATGGGGTGGAGGAGGGCATGTTTTCAGTAGGATTTCTCACCATGTAGATTCCAAAGCTATTTTACAAATGATACTCACAAGTCTCCTCACATCTGTAATAAAGTGTGCATGAAACAGCAGAATCTTCCAAGATATTGTGAATAGGTTGGTTGGATGTCTCCCCCATTGCTATATTTAAAGCAAATATCCCTTCCCTACCCCCACCCTTTGTAACCTGAATTCAGGGAAGCAGAAATAACTCATAAGCTTTGCCTGATATGAGTTTGTTTGGTTTTCATGCCTAGTATTGCATTGCAAATTGCTCTGCAGAAAAGAAAAGAAATGGTGGGGGGGGGGGGAAGCTGCTGGTATTAGCTTTAAACAACAGCTACAACCACACTCACATCCTATGAATTCTAAGTTTTATTGCAGCCAGTGTCCAGCTGCAGCATGAATGGAAGGCAGCTAGGTAAGATAGAACATCAGACCCATGCGTTTATAGTTTATAATGGGTCCTGTACAAAGATATGTTATGTGTGTACTGCATATATGAAACACATCCATTGTGTTCAAGACATATGAGCCCTAAGCAAGGTGATTCCAGTGATAGGCTATGTCCATTTTGCAGATGGGGAAATTGAGATGAGATGGATTAACTCCAGGAGGAGAGACATCAATACTCAGATAATAGGAAAAAAAAATCAGCTAAAAAGCTGGGTGCCTTGAACATCACAAAACGGACATAAATATCTCCAGACATAAAAATCTCCAGTATTCAGGCTGTCTTGCCAAACGTGTACACAGGACAGGATGGTTGGGAACGTTAAATGCAAATTAAATCTTGGAGCTAGGAATAAGAGTGATCATAATAAACCCGTTTTCCTAGGTCCCTTCGACAGCGGCCCTTTTGTGAGCTCAGACCAGACAGACTCTAAAGAAACAACACAGCCGATTTGAACTTTCCTCAGGCTGCGAAGTGTGACTGCAAAAGCGTCT
This sequence comes from Montemys delectorum, assembly GCA_019843815.1. Lineage (NCBI taxonomy): Eukaryota > Metazoa > Chordata > Mammalia > Rodentia > Muridae > Montemys > Montemys delectorum. The sequence continues at coordinate 54,892 of JADRCD010217341.1, forward strand.
CCCAGTCTACACTAAGAAACAGCTTCCAGCAGCCTGCCTCACAAGCATGGACCGAGCAGTCACCAGTCCTTCCCATTTGAGCATCTTTGGTTTTTGCCTGCAAGAAGCGATGCAGGGAGCTGGCTCTGTAATGTCCTCCTAGTGCTGGCACAGTTCTGCGCTTCCCCTGGAACACACGGCCTCCTCCAGCTCGCCTCCGCACTTTTGTTTTATTTACGAATATGTTGCCAGAATCCCAATGAGTTATCTATTCTGCGCCCCGTCATTTTCCCACCGAGGCCTTGTCGCCGGCTGACTCAGGGTCCAGTCGCAACAGTGAGAAGAAAAGAAGACAGCGAAAGAATTCTTTTCAACTTTTTTTTTTTTTTTTTTTTTTTTATGTTTCACTCATTTCTGTCTCTGTCTCCTCCCGGGCCTCCTCCCCTCCACTGCCCCCTCCACCCTCCAGGCCTCCCCCAGCCTCCTAGGCCCTCCTTCGCCCCTTTATGTTACACGATCGCTCAAATTGAAGCTCAGGAGGGTCCTATAGGGAATGCATAGGAACCCTGGGAGAAAAAAGCCCCAACAAGCTATACACCAGATGTATAACGTTATATGGTCAAACTGGCAAACACAAAGGCTCAAAAACAAAAGGCGTGAATTAGGGAGAGGCATTCAAAGGCGTGTTTTCAAAACAGCCAGCCAAGAGCCGGGATCCCCCTCCTGAGACTAAATGCTTGAAAGAAGAGGTGCTAAAGAAAGAAAGGAGAGGAAAAAAAATTTAAAAGCCCATTTTTTCTAATTAGCTGAGGCCTAACAGGGCCCTGAATTTAGCAACTAGTTTTCATCAAGGGGGCTGTGCCTGTGAATCTGGAAAAGATGCTTTGAAACCTGTGATGTAGGCCTTGTTCGGACCAAAGCTAGGCAGAGTCCTTGTGGGTTTTTTGTTTGTTTGTTTGGTTGGTGTGGTTTGGTTTGGTTTGGCTGTGTGTGTGTGTGTGTGTGTGTATGTGTGTGTGTGTGTGTGTGTGTGTGTGTGTGCTCATGCTACCATTGGCTTTGCTTTTGTGGGTCTAACTTGCTTCATATCTCATGGGGTCCCCCTTTTTCCTACATGCTTCTCCCCAAATGCGAGTATTAGCAGGGTATTATAAAAAGAAAAACAAATAAGCAGAAGAGAAAGCCGCAATGGGGCTCGCTGGCTCTTCTGGCTCAGTGGCAGTATCTCTCCTTGCCAGTCACAATGCAGAAATGCTAAGCAACTCATTCCATCTCTGTGCAGAGCACCCAAAGGCTTTGGGGAAAGGGGTCAGCTCAGAATGTGTGCCTGCTCCTGTGTGCCTGCCTGGCTACTTTCTGTAAGTGCTGGGCGTGGACATAAAAGACTCTCCACCACTGTGAACTTAGATTTTGAAGACTGATCTCTTGCTGAGGGGGGTTGTTATTTGTTTTTATTTTTGTCGTTGTTGTTTGATGCAGTAAAGCCAGGTTTTCAAGGCTTTAAAGGTGTATGGCAGCCCAGCTGCTTGCTCCTGAACCTTGGAACCTTGGCAAGGGACACACATTGATGACAGAAGCAATTTTACATTTTATTGTCTTCCTAACTTGTTAAAAACGAGGGTGAGGCATGGACTGGACCTCCGCCGCCTGACAAATTATGAATCTGAATTATTCAAACACATTTCTAATAAGAAAACGAAATAGAACTGGTGGGTGACTGTTGGGGTACAGGCTTCGTTTAGAAGGGAGGCAACTTTAATTGCTTCATGTCCTGGCTCCGATTGCCTGTGGTCCTGCGTGGGGGGATTTAGTAACAAACACTTGTTCTAATGAGTTGGCTTTATTAGGGGGCTCCTCGTAGTCTTTCATAAAGAACAGAGCTATTCTGAACTTCTGAATGCAACAGTCTCTTGATATTCTCACGCTAAAGGCTGTAGTGTGAGATTGCATTTCCTTCCCTGTGCTTGCAAAAGGCATCTCATTTTTAAAGGCAGGAGAGTGGACAGAGGAGAGATAAGAAAATACAGAGCTTGCAGGTAGCCGTTATTCTCTGGATCGGAGGCCATCAAAGGCACTTGCAAAATTATTATGCTAAAAATGCATTGCCTTCACAGCTGAACAATCCGTATTTTAGTTCAGTCATCTCTTGGCACTTTTTTTTTTTTTTTGACAAACTTGTGGCAATGGATAAAACAGATTCATTAGCTTTGATTAACCTTCTTTAACTTGAGTTAAAAACCTGCTGGAGGCAGCTGAGCTACCAATGCAGCCTTAAAGATACTTTATCATGTTTAAGACCCAATTACTGTTGCACTGAATACGAATAACACATCACAATAAAATGTGGTACAAACAGGCACTCCACTGCACGGCAAATAGTCATTAATTTATAACAGCGACTTCTCCGCCTCTATGGTCTGTCTGATGGCTGCCCTTAATTCAAGTTGAAGACTCTACAACTGGAGGCTGATATGAGAAACTCTGTTCCCCAGAGACTGTTGGGTGTTCTTTCTCCCTGTCTTCTAGCTTTAGGATGAAGTCTGAGAAAACTCCTTCAGTGATTTCAAATGAAGGTAGCCAAAGGTAAACTGAGCCAGCAATTTTGCACAAGCTCTGAGGAAAGGAGTATTTATAATAGAGAAAAAAAAAAAAAAACCCTTAATTTGAAACCTTTGTGTTCGGAGCGAAAGTTTTCGATGACTAGGAATGTTTTTCTTTAGGAAATTTAAATATTAAAGAGACAGATCAGTAAAATCAGTTAAGTTAATTTTTAAAAGGAGTTATAGTGAGGTCCCTGCTGTGCATCTTGGAAAGAAGCACAGTGTAAAAACACAGCAGTGCACAAGGAGTTAATTTTGGACAGGATTTGACTGAACAGGGAATAATGAACAGTGAGATACTGCAGCTTTCAGGCAAAACAGAGTAACAACAATTAAAAAGAGAGAGGGAGATAAAGAAAAAAAAAAAAAAAAACCAGTCTCCAGGCACGTAACTACCAAGAGCAGCCTAGTGTTTGAAACAGATAAACCCGAGGCCACCAAGCATGCTGCTGTGGCCCACACCGCCGCTGCTGGCTTTGTGCAGGGGTGCGTGGTAAACGTTACACCATTTGTGAGCCAACTGTTTGTGGGTTTCTTCTCATCTGCTTTAAAATATTTGGTTTTGCTGTATTTCCATAATAACCACACCACACTCTCCCTCCACCTCCCCCCGCCCCAACAACAGATGTGTGTTCTAAAAGGAAATAGAGACACTGATATAATCAGACACTAGTTAGAGGGCTTTCATACCAAATTCTTCAGCAAATTCACAACAACAACAACAACAACAACAGCAACTACAACAAAAAAAACCCTCCCAACCACTGATGGAATTAATCTAAGGTCCTTGATTATTCGAAGTTCTGAAAGTTTTCATTTTGCGATTTGTGTTTGAATGCATAGGGGTTTATGTATCAAACTGCAGCATAATTTTGCCTTCAGTTTGAGCATGTGACTGTGAAACAAATAAATGGAAACTTAAGGCCCGCTCTCCCCAAATTTAGTCCCATTATTGTTATAAGAATATGCACTACTTGATCATACAAAAGGGGAGTGGGTGGATGGTTGTTAGCTGCTAGCTCAGCAATAGGTTGGGTAGCACAACTCTCAGCCAGTTCCCTTAGGGCTTGTTTTATTGTTGAGTGTGTGTGTGTGTGTGTGTGTGTGTGTGTGTGTGTGTGTGTGTGATAGAGAGAGAGAGGCAGAGACAGAGACAGAGACAGAGAAACAGAGAGAGACAGGCAGAGAGAGAGGAAGAGAGAGAAAGAAAGAGACTGAGAGACAGAGAGAGAGAGAGAGGGAGAGAGAAATTACAGGGCTATAAGATCTCTTCCTAACAACTAATATTTGTTTTTGCAAAGCAAGAGAACTAGTATATTTTTAAATATTTGAATAAAACAAATCTCATTTTAATTTTGGAAGGGAATAGTAAGTGTTCCTTTGAACATCATATTTTATCAATAATGTGCTTGTACCATAGTTATATGACTTTCTTATGTGTACCAATAGCAACTTAAAGAATATTACATGTTCCATATAATATCAGATCTTGTAGAGCCTGTTAGACTACCAAATACACATAGTTGTTCTCTCAGATAAATACTTTTGTGATCTTTGGACTATAACATTTTGGACATAGAGCTATAGGGCCTAACTTTGTTCACTTGAAAAAGCTTATTTAATCTCCTTTCATTGGGCATGCTCCTAGATGGATGATATTCCCACATCAAAAACTAGTTAGGCAAAGAAACTAGTTTACAAGTTTTAAAACAATCATAGTGATGATCACTTTGGCTTTCTGCCTCTATATAGAAGCTGGAACCACTTAACCCCAAGCTCTGATCCAGCCCCCAAATGCCTGGAAACTCTCTTGACCCCAGGCCTGGGGAATTCAGAGAGCAATGGACCAGCCTTTCATCAGCCAAGCACGAAGGCCCCTTGGCGCCTAGAAAAACTTGGTTCCACTTCCAGAGACTTGGTCCAAGTTTGTTCCACGGCACAAGCCTTGAATCCTTAGTTCAAGTATCCTTCATTCTTTGCAATTGCCCCAGTACAACACCACTTCTCATTTTTCTATAAAGAGGCCTTTTCTGAGAATATGATGATATGTTCTGCAGGTACCTGACGTGCCTTATCATCATTCTAGGACTCAAGCTTTGAGTTGGATAGCAACTGTAGTATGCATTAAATGCAGTATAATGTGACATTTTACCCATTTCCATGCTTATTGCTACAAAGCCTCATGCTGCTTAAATTCTTGGATACCTACCAGGCCAGGCCATGACCCTTTGACTTCTTGGGAAGTCCTAAGTTTTTTTTTTTTTTGCTTGTTTGTTTATTTTTCTTTCTTTTTTTTTTTTTTAAACAACTCCTGGGTTCTGGCTAGTTCGAGCAAATGACACAAAATGCACAAGCAGAAGGAAAATGCACAAGCTGAGGAAGAGATCAACAGTGCTGAAGTCAAGATTATTGGGATTTTTCAATGGGCTTTGTTGCTTATATCCCTTGCCCTCTGCACCATATCATCTCTTAAAGATTTGACGCCATTGAAACTACCAATGTCTACTCATGGCCATAGTCATTAGGTCAGCTAAGCCACAGAACATTTGTCTTCGGTGCCCCCCTATAACATTGGGCTAGCCTTCATAGAAGCTTTCTCCTCTGCACACAAAATAAGAAGTATCAATGCCCAACAGAAGTTGAGGAGCTGTGGGTCCCTAACTTGGTTCTCCTTTACTCACTATATGAAGAACTGTGAAGGATCAGACTCAGTACGTACCTTGTTGGGCCCACCTGGACGGTGTCAGTTTGCACCACCTGCCCCTTGCTAATAATTGCCCTTTGATGCATTTCTAGATGCCATTAGAGATAATTCACAGTAGAGTCACCATAGAAAAAGTGATTTGAGTGTAAGCTTCTTAGACTTTTTTTTTTTAATGTTAAGACTTGGAAGTAAATGGTTCCTAAGCTTAAATTGGAACCATTTAGGAAACCTAAACCACACAGGGAAGCCAAAGTACCCCTAGCTAGAAAATTAAGTTCAGTTGTCCTGGGGTAGGAGTGAGCTACCCAATTTAAGTTGGAGAAATCCAGGGACTATTCATATTCCACACAGACAAAGAACGCTGTTCTACATCTTCAGTTAACTGAGCATGTGTCCACCCACTGTCCTACTGAGTGATGGGAAACAAGGAAGTATTATCTCTTGCAGTTTTCCATGCTAGTAAGACGACTCAAACTTTCTTCCCTGGGCATCCCCTACACTCTCACTGATCTAAGACATGCCTTTCTCTGAGGACTGGATCTGCACCACTATTTGTAAGTGATACTTACTGCATCACTAAGACATGAGTTTGAATCTGTGGGCCAACAAGGCTAAGGGTCTTCTCCTGAAGTTCTACTTAAACCTTGTTGACTAGCTACTGATTTATCCAATCAGTTTCTTGTTCACAGAGACTTGTCTCCCTCTAGGTATACCACATCTTCCCATCCTAGCCTCTCTCCCTTTACTATATGCTTTCATTTTTGAGGATCAAAATAATCGTGTCTGCTATGGCTATTTCTATATATTGTATGCCAAGATTGCTAAAGTCTTCTTTCAGCCTACAATTGCAGAGAAGAATTCTTTCTCTGGCATCCTTGTACACTTCTCTTTACTAATTGTATTTCCAGGATAGGTACCAACTTGTCTTTCTTCTCAGCTTCTAAGTTCAATTCCACTGTTCTGGAATCTCGAACTCTAGTTTCTGGAAAGCCAAGAAGCCAATAACAATCTCGTCATTTTCGAGCATAGAAATGGAATTAAAATATTGTGAGAACTTCCAACATTGCTTCTTTGTTTTATTTCTCTTTCCTCCCTGCTTCCCTGAGAAGGATGTCACTTACACCTTGCATGGGACTTAGCAGTCTATGATCCCTGTCCAGTATCTGCATATCTCAAAGAAGTAGAGTGGTTTTTTTTTTTTTAAATAAATTCATGGGCCCTGACAATGTATAATGTTTGCAGGACACATTAAGGCATAGGTAACACTTTCATATGCATTATCTCATTTACTCTTTCATGAGGAAAGTGGCTGACTCATCTAGATAAAAATAAAGAGAAAGTAACTTAACTATGTAGCATTGCTTAGAGAGAGAAGTGAAGTGCCACTAAGTGGGGTACTACATAAGTACTCCAAACATCTTTTAAACTCCTCCCACAATGTGCTATCCACTGCTTACATAGTATACTTGTAAACAAGACACTATTTTGGTTTTCTTTCTCTTTTGGTATAAACATTGCACAAGGCAGATGATTAGCTAGACCTCTGACGATCTCTCCTATGTCTTTTTTGGGGCATTTTACCAATTCTATAAGGAGAACTTCATAAGTTTTTGAATTACATTTTCCTAGGAGTGTACAAATTATTAAAAATAACATTACCAATTGGAAAACAACAGCAAAAGTGAACTTCAAATTAGATCTAAACACCTCATTCCATCTCAAGATCCCTCTCATTCCTTCCAAGCCTTTGGTGTCTATAGTTTAATCACAGTACTGGTGTAGGAAGAGCAGAGGACGTTTAAAGGTTCTCTGTAGACATTGTCACTGCTCTCTGAAAGTGCACAGACAAGAATGTCCAACAACTCACTAAGGTTTACATAATTCTTAGGCTCAATGCTGGGTCATAACAATGAAGAGCAAGGATTTAGGATTATGAAAATCCTAAGTGCTTAAAATGTTTGGAAAGGGACTCATTATGAGTGTAAAAACAAATTCCAATTTGTAAAAAAGACTACTACCTTATGACATAACCCAGCAAACATGCCAGAGAGATTTGTTCTCATTCTGGCCCGCACCCTGAAAAATGTATTGGACCATTCTCAGGGGAAGGAGAGAATGTCTATTATGAGTTCTCTCTGGATTGTGGGAACTCTCACCCTTTCCCTTAAACAAATATTAACAATCACCAAATCTGTGATTGAAGTCATTAAGATTGGCTTTTTAATGCTCAAAATAGAAACTTTGTTACATTGTTCTGAAGCCCAAATCCTTGTCACAGTGAATGCATAAGGCGCAAACAGCACCAGTGTATTTTTCTGACTCATCATGGACAGTAGGAGTAAAGCAGTCAACATGTGTTCAACACACAGGAAATTTCAATGAGATAATGAGTTCAGTCTACCCTTAATGGAGAACTGGTCAACCCCTTTCAGAACTGAGGTGAATGAGTAAAGGGATCATGCTCATCTGGGAGAATCTAACTCTTTGGCGTTGTATCTGCTTAAAATGCCTGGAAATAAAATTTAGCCAACAAGTAAAAATGTGTCTACAAACAGAGGTAGACAGGTAGAGATGACGAAGACAGTCATAGCACTCAGCACACCAGGGCATACGACAGAACAAAATTATCAAAAGCCCATCTGATTTTCCTTCAGTGTTTGTGAGGAATTCTTTAAAAATTGCTTTCTGATAATTTCCAAGTCTTCCATCACATTTTGTGGTTTTTACACAGTGACTTTTAACATTTTGACTCTGCTTAAGATGAAATATGTGTGTTTTAAAAGAAGCCTAGCTTTGACACAGTCAATAAAAGTCCAACATAATATATTAAATGATAAAAATAGGTATCTGAAGGTATGGTATGCTTCTCAGACTCGGGAAGTGACTTGAATTAGATTCAAGAAGGCAATGTACTTTCTTGTACTGATCTAAACCAACAAATAAAGAAAACGTCTCAGAAAGCACAGTTCTACAGACATGAGACATCTGGACACTTTAAAAAGGAATCTGCATTCTTGGCAGTGTGTCCAAACTTGAGGACTAAATCTTCTGAAGTTTGCACATGACCATTATGACAAAAAAGCTTCCCTACCACCAGGGATCTTTTTCATATTGTGTCAAGGTTATCTATTGTTCAGGATCTCTCATTAAAAATTTGAGGAGCTAAGAGCAAATGCAGTTTCATCCCATAAGGCCATGGAACTCGATCCCATTTGTTCATCATGCAGGGAAGGTACTCCATGTAATTTGCAGCTCATAATTCGAATGCTGGCAAAGGTCACTGGCTTAGTTTAAATAAACAAAACGCCTTCTCTATAACATTCTGGCACAGGAGGCAGAGAACGGGTAGCTAGAAGGTGGGGGAACTGAAAGGAAAAAATAATCTGAGGCCAGTCCTGTTTAAGTTTAGGATAAGACTTATTTTTAGTAAATACAAATTACTGGAAAGAAGGCAAAAAAAAATGGCTAAAATAAAGCAAATAAAACCAGCCAGAGGGTCCACATTTCATAAGAGGATTTTAAGTGAATCACCTAAGCCAGTCAAGCCTTCTCCAATTGTAACTGTTGAGGATTGTCATCCTGAGAACCCAGCTGACCTGTTCTCTGGACATTCATTCTATTGTCTCAGCCTGTCTGCTAAAAGGACAGAAGAGATTCTTTTATACTTTATGGAAATTTCCAGAGGCCCTAAGCCTAGACAACTGCAGCAACCAACACTGAAGATACTTCTTTTCAAAAGAAAATGTTTCAACATATCCAATTGCTTTCTGTTTTGTATTTTGGGGGGGGGGTGGAGAAGGGGAGCAGAGACAGTGTCATGCTATGTAGGCCAGGCTGGCCTTGAACTTAGCACTGAGTCTTCTGAGTATTGGGATTGTAGTTTTGCGTAAACAGGCAGGCAAATTGATTTTATGTATCACTAATGGACGATTTACTATGTTCAGGCTTTTACTATTTTCCCTGTAACTCTAACTCTGTAGAAACAGGCCCAGATAGCTATAGTAGTAATGTTAGAATGCCTTCCTCTAAAGCTCAGGAGTCCCAATAACAGCAATGTCTGATAATAAGGCACCCAAAGGAGGCATCCTCAGGTGCCCCCAGAAAGATCTCAGGCCTTGTAACTGACAGCCAGGAGAATGGTGGCTTTAAATTATTTTTCAAGTATGGCTTTACCAGTTGCAGAGTTCATGGACTCTGGAAAGAAGTCAGATGTGGAAGGAAATGCTGGGCATCTTTGCAGTGAGTTTTAGCTAAAGAGCACCTTGAAAAGCTGACTGCTAGATTTATGGGGAAGGTCTTGCCTAATGAACTTGTGAAAGTTCCCTGCAGATAGAATAACAGGCTTTGCCTGGAAACACACTGGATTCTGGACCTCATGAAAGAAAATCATTTGCTAGCACTCCTTATCAAAGTACAGGGCTTGCAGTAAGAAACCAGGCAGTGATGAGTCTCAGAGACCAGAACAGGGCTAGAAAGAGGCACAGTTAGACTCCTCCTCTAGCCAGCAAAAGGATTCCAACAAGGAGGCTCACAGAAGTCTTTGCAGGCATTCTCTTGTTTACATAAAAGTCATCCACTTGGGAATAAAAATGTTGAAATGCAGATTCCAAGAGCAAGAGGGCCCAACAGTGATTTAGAGTCCAAAACTCCTGTGTTTATGATCCCATCTCCCTTCTGCAAATGGGGCTGTGATTGTAGTGGTAGGAGGGGGGTCAGAACCTTCATTTGGAGGGACACTGAGGCTTCCCAAGTCTCTCCCTCTGATGACAGAAGAGGAATTTCCCAATATGGATTCCTAATTACAGATTATCATAAAGAAACCGAATGTTGAAACATAAATTATGGAGATTAAAGAAATTAAGGTATGCTTTTCTGGCATATTACATATAAAAGAAAAAAATAAGATTTCTAAATAATGGATGTTAATCTATATTGTATTGAGTAATAGACATATCCTGTGAAATTTTGCCCAAATAGTGCAGAGAAAAGCAAATGAATAGACAGTAGCAGTGAGGATTTGGCAAAAATAATAAGGAAAAGAAAAAATACATACAAATGCATACAAACAATTGAAAAAAAATAGAAGATTTAGGAAAACATAATTATGTTTACATAAATATTCATGTAACAGTTACACTTTGTTCTGCTTTTGTTCAATTATGTGAGATTAGTTGTTATTTGTTTGAAATAATGGAAACTTAGATTCTTAGTTGTGTATATGACATATACACAATATGAAAAAAACATACACAAATACACAAATATATTGATATGCAAAAATATTTACAGCAATGCTATGATTTATAACATGTTTTACTTTCTCTGTCCCACTTGACCCTCACATAAACATCTAGAGTGTTTTATTCTCCAGCTTCTCTAGGAAGATTTCAAACACTTCTTGACTTCTCCAAAAAGATATTTGGGCCCCTATGAAAAATCTTAACATGCTTCTGCAATGAATAACATGCCTGCTATTCTCCTACATAAAGAATATCAAGAGGAGAGAAACTGATCTCATTACATACATGACCGTGGTTCCCAACTACATTATACAGACCCTAGTTTCTATAGGGATCTCAAGATAGTATATTAAAATATGATGCAACATGATGATATACAAATACTTTGGCAGTACCAATATAACAATATCTAGCCTGGATTCTATGACCTGTCTTGATATCTCATTGGCTCCTAAAAATCTGCACAGCATGTGTATCTTTGAAGCTCTTGTTTGGTGGTTTACAGTGAGAACTCAATATGTAAGGTATTCTGTAACTCTTACAGAATCATCATGGACCCACTCAGACCTTTAGTATTGTTTCTGATACTGCCAGACTGAATCCATCTCTTGTCTTAGGATCTCCAAGGCTCCATTGATGTATATAATTATTTCGGTTGAGAAGTACCAAAATAATTAAACTATGTGACTTCACCATGGCACTTTCTTTTCTTCTTTGTGAGTCTGAACTACATTACTCAAAAGATGTATGATGTTAGGAATATGTCTCAGTGGACAAAAAAAACCTCTCGGAACCCCTTTAAGAGGCCAAGTGGACGTGGAAGCCTGTACTTCCAGTACAGGCAGAAATAAAGGATCTCCTAAGCAACCTTGCTAGCTAGAATAGCTGGAATCCATGATTTGCAGATTCCCTGAGAGATCCAATCTCAACAAATAATATTGAAAAGCAATTGAAGACACCGAATATCAATGTTAGGCTTCCACACTTATCTTCCCACATGTGCCCAGGCATGCCCCGAATCTGTTTGCCCTCACACATGTGAACAGAACACATACACACATACCAATATACTACGACACATAAAGAAATTCACTAAATTCAATGAACTTTTATAAGGGATCACCTACTAAGTGCAAGGAACACCTGTGGCTAGAGGATTAAAGGGACAGCTACCACAAACTACTCCACATGTTGACCATTGAGCTATGGATATGGCCACTTTAATGAAACTGAACTCTCATGGGATCAACAGCAGATCACAAAAGTGTCATAGATGCTTTCAAACTGGTCCCAAGATGGAACCTAAGTCACACAATATGTTTTGGATCTGAGAAGCTCTTCTTTTCTTTGGAGCCAACAAAGTCAACGCCCTGCTATTTAAATAACAGAAAGTCTTACATTGTACATTTTTACAATCTTAGCTAATACCCATCAAATTTAAAAGGAATGTCCATTGATCTGCCCATATCACAGTTTGTTTCTTGTCACAGCAAGTCTTGTAGATCTAGAAGTGGATCCCAGCTATTGCTGGGACATTCTGCACCCATATTTTCCGGGAAATCAGGTTAACTATATTTTTGAGCCATGCTCCATTTCACCTCTGGTTGTATGTACTAAGCTTCAATGCACCTGAACCCAATGAAGTGTGATTTTCCTCCTGATAGGACTAGCGTGTTAATGCTAAAGAGTTGAGTTGAGAAAAGTGTGGCTTTACTTCTAAGCCCAGGAAGTGGAAAAAAAGAGGAGGAAAACATTGAAAAGCCACTTCTAAAACTTGGATATACTGGCCAAGCGAATGCTAGAAAGAGTGCTTGTTCAACAGTGTACTGTAGTAAATCAGCACTGACTACCTGAAAGGTAGATTAACACTGACAATGAGGACTGTTCCAGAAAGATGGCTGTGAACTCTGTTAAAAGGAACTTTGAGGGAATATTTCTATGTGAACTCCATATTTGGATAATCAGCGATTTGGTAATCCAAAAGGCTTCACTTGAACTTCGTTTCTCATCTCTGCCCAAGCCAGAAAATATCAAAATCACCACGAAGGAGCATGCAGTTTCCAACTTGCATTGCTCATCTCCAGAGCTTGGAAAAATCTTAATTTATCCATGGCCTTGGTAGGAATCCAGGCTGAAGTTGAACTTCAGATATATAAGAGTAAGTAAGCCATCACTATGTCCAGTCCAAGTTGTCTGAAGAAGAGCCTATAGGCCATTACCTCATTGTTTATCGTGGTAAATTTTAAACATATTGATAAATCCAGAACAGTTCTTACCTGTCAGTCACTGTCACTTTGTTCTTTCCCCTATAGTGTAAGTTGACAGAGTTTCTAAGTGTCCAGTTGGTAAGACAGTCAGTAATATAGACCAGTTGATATGATCCTATTTGCAGATACATTTCTTTCTTTTTTAAAGGTATTTTTATTTTTATTAATTAATTTGCTTCATATTGAGGTCACAGTTTCCCCTCCTTCCTCTCCTCCCAGTCCTTCCCCTCAGCCTCCCTCCCTTTCTCCTCAGAAAAAGGGAGACCTCCCATGGATATCAACGTGCCTTGGCCTATCAAGGTGAAGTAAGTCTAGGGCATCTTCCCCTATTGAGGCTATATAAGGTAGCCAGCCCAGTTAGGGAAAAGGGATCCAAAGGTAGGCAACAGAGTCAGAGACAGATCCTGCTCCTGCTGTTAGGGGTTGCACATGAAGACCCAGTCACACAACTGTTATAAAGAGCAGAAGGCCTAAGTCTATCCCATGCATGCTTTCTGGTTACTACTTCAGACTTTGTAAACCTCTATGGGCCCAGGTTAGTTGATTCTATAGGTTTTCTTGTGGTGTCCTTGAATTCTCTGGCTCCTTCAATCCTTCCTCCCCATCTTTCACAGGGTTTTCCAAGCAATGTCTAATGTTTGGCTGTGGGACTCTGCATCTGCTCGATCAGTTGCTGGGTAAAGCCTCTCAGATGACAATTATGATAAGCTCCTGTTTGCAAGGATAGCATAATACTATTAATATCATTAATCATGTCAGGAGTGGGCTCTCTGATCACATAGGTCGCTAGCTGGTCATTCCCTCAAGTTCTGCTCCACCTTATTTACTCCTGCACATCTTGTAGGCAGTACAAATTGTAGGTCAAAGGTGTCGTTGCTGGCCTGGTGTCTCAATCATCCCATTGGAAGTCTTCCTTAGTTTCAGGTTCTGTAACCCCCACTGCTATGAATCTTAGATAGGGTCACTTTCATGGATTCCTGGGAGTTTCTATTGTCCCAGGTTACTAGCTCATCTCCCCATTCTAATTGTCTCTCCCAGTACTCTTTCCTTCCTTCCTTCCTTCCTTCCTTCCTTCCTTCCTTCCTTCCTTCC
>JADRCD010217342.1:0-53711 GCA_019843815.1 Montemys delectorum
TTAATTAATTAATTAATTAATTAATTAATTGATGTTATTATTGTTGTTGAGACAAAGTCTTATTTTGTAGCGATTTTATAACTCTGGCTGACCTAGAACTCACTATGTAGATCAGGCTGGCCTTGGACTCACCGAGATGAGCCTGCCTCTGCCTCCCAAGTGCTGGAATTGAAGGCATATACTGCCACTTCTGTCTTGCTCTAATTTTATAACAGTGTTTGCCAACACTATTTGCAGTTAATTATAAAGCAGAAGCAAATATCCTCCTTGTTAAATTCTTGATATAATGAATTTAATTAAAACTCTGGGCAGCAGTTTGTAAGAACAATGAGCATTATTAAGAATAGTAACTCAGCGCAGGGCTGTTCCTTTGTAAGCACACATTTCTGCTTCCTATGGCATCCATGAGGGTGATTCTCAATAGGAACGCTGAGGGGAACTATCACTGTTTCTAGGGTTTGTAATTCTTCTAGATTAGAAGTTCTGAGAAGCATCTGCGACTGTGTGTAGACTGTGAAGGGAAGAGTGCTGTGTGTTTGGCAGACTTAACTTTAGGAATAAACTATATTTACTGATTAAAGTGAGGGCATTTTCATAGCTCCAACACTGGCTTCATTCAAAATAGGATCATGCACGTACGTCTTCTGGTGACCAACAGGCTTAGAGTAAAGTATGCCCAGTAGTTCTGACTAGTGTTTTTTCCCCCCATTAAAAAAAAAAATGAAAGTAAATATGTTGAATGTTTTAAAATGTGTTTCAGAGTTATTAACTGTTTTCTGTCATCATAATAATTGTAACTGAGATTTTAATGGGCTGTGTGTGTATGTGTAATCAATTCATAGATTATTACTGAGATTTTAGGTGTGTGTATATGTGTAAATCATTAATAGATTGTAACCGTGTCTTTAGGTGTGTCTCTCTGTGTAATTCATGTACTTTTAAATTTTTGGTTTTATAATCAGATGTTTAGGATAAAACCTTTTTTTGAGCATTATAGAGGCAAAGGCTTAGAGAGCAGGATATTTAAAAACATCTGAAGGGGCTGGAGTGACGGTTTAGTGTTTAAGAGCACTTGATGCTGTTACAGAGGACAGGGTTCAGCTCCTACACCTACATGGCAGCTCACAACCATCCATCACTATAGTTCCAAGGATCTGATGTTCTCTTCTGTTCTTTCTGGGTACTAAGTTCTCCCGTGGTCCACACACACACATGCAAGGAGAAGAAAACTCTTACACACTGTATAATAAATAAAGCTAAAATTGTATTAAGCTGGAGTTGCTAATCATCTCTTACTATTTTTTGTTGAATTTTTGGATCTAGTTAAATTTCATTGTTTGTTGAGTTATGAGTTCTGTTCATAGTGGTACATAGGGACCTCATTTATTTCATTGCAATAAATAGATAGGTACAATAAAAATATGTCTCCCTTCTGTGAAAATTTAAAAGTATCTTAAAATTGTAGAAAGTAGAAAGAGTCCACCATATCTCAGGAAGGCTGGGGAATCAAAGGATTATGAGTTTAAGGGAGGCACTTTTGCTTCATGCAAGTGACTCACTTTATAAAATTCAACATATCCTTATAAATTACAGATAAACATGTGGGGATGGTGTTTCATGCTTGTAGATCCAATCCTTGGGAGGCTGAGGCAGGAAGTGGTGAGTTCAAAGTCAGCCTGTGCTATCTGGTGACACACAGTTTCAGAACAAGAAACACTGTAAACATCTTGGAAGAGCTGACTTTTTAAAAGACAGATTTTTCAGCAGGTGCTGTGCCTGAAAGTATGTGGTTTGCGTCTTTTTTTTTTTTTTTTATCTTTACAATTGTTATATCTTGATGTATTGTTCTTTTTTTTTCTTTTTAGATAATTTCTTTATTTACATGTAAATTTTCCCTTTCCCAGGTTCCCCTCCAAAAAACAAACAAACAAACAAACAAAAACAACAAGAACAAACTTCTTTTGCCTCCCCCCTCCCCATGCCTGCCACCCCACCCTCTCCCACTTATTGGCCCTGGCATTCCCCTACACTGGGGCACAGAACCTTCACAAGGCCGAGGTCCTTTCCTCCTATTGATGATCGAATTTGCAATCCTCTACTATACACATGCTGCCAGAACATTCAGTCCCACCCTGTATAGTCCTTGATTGGTGGTTGGGTCCCTGGGAGCTCTGAGGGTACTAGTTAGTTCATATTGTTGTTCATCCTAAGGGGCTGCAAACCCTTCAGCTCCATAGAACCTTTCTCTAACTCCTTTCATTTTTTTTTTTTAAAGAGTTCTTATTTCAGTTTATCCTTCCAGTTCTACTGTAGGAGAGACGTGAGAAAGGGGCACTTATGACATGTCTGCGAGACTCTCCTCACAGAAAGGTGTTTGGATCTCTTTTTAAAAACTGGTCATTTATTTTTAATGTCCTCTCGCCTTTCAGTTTGTTATCTGTATTGTTTTCTCTACTTTGGACTTCATAGGTGTAATGAGATATCTCTATCTCAAAGAAGAAATTAATACCGACACCCTCCTGCAGAATGCTTGTATTTCCAATGAGGAGCTTGTTGAAACAAATCAATTCCTGTCTAGGGTTGTTCCTGAAGGCAGCCAGGCTGGCCCTGAGATCTCAGAGCTTTCTGAATCTAAGCCCTACCTCTCTGGCAGTAAGACTCTTGATGTCTGTCTGCTCAAGAACTCTTGCTATTGTGGCCTTAAAACTAACTTGCATATTAATTATGCACACATTAACGGCAGGAGCACAAATAGATCATAGCATCCAGCTGAATTTGTCACGGAGCACAGATTTAATCTGCTGAAGCCCAAGTAACATCACTGCTAGAGGCCAGCTTCCTTGGAGAGCTGTCTCGTGGTTACTGAAAGCAGCTTTTACTTGGTATGTTTATAGCTAGTTAGGTGAATAGCCAGTGTGTTCATTATTTGTTCTAAAGTAGCATTCATGTACTTACACAATTATTTTAGACCTTCCTTTACTGTTAGCTATTCCTCCTCAAACAAAGAAAAGTGCTTCAGAAGGGAAATCATCAATGATCCATACATGGGACATCCAGAAATTTAAGGCTACTTGACCAGTGGTAACACACCTCCTGAGTTTATCATTAGGAGCACTGAAATTGAGTGAGTAACCGCCAAGGCCGCAGAACAAATTTCCCCTACAATTACAATGCTTTAATATTTGAAAGTATGCTCATGGGACCACTGGCCCTATTTACCTGTTTTCTCTTGTCATTACATACCAAAGCCTTAACTTCCTAAGTTGGAAGTTAAAATTTGTCAAGGAAACCAGCTTGCTATGAGTTGTTTAACTTTTTGTATTATTTTCCTTATAATTCTAATGAGTATTCAGTTGCTTCTACTCAAGCCTCTCTCTCTCTCTCTCTCTCTCTCTCTCTCTCTCTCTCTCTCTCTCCCCTCCTCCTCAGGATTTATTCATTTATTTTTCTCTATGCATATGTGTGCATGTCTATTTGTTTTGTATGCATATGTATGCGTGCGTCCCTGTAGAGGCCAGAAGAGGGCGTACAGGTGGTTATGAGCTGTCTAAGGTGCATGCTAGAAAATGCGTGTGGTCCCTGGATTAGCAGCAATAACAGCTGTGCCATCTCTCCCGCTCTTCTACACGCCCTACCCCCAAGCTTATTTTCTTTGTGAAAAAAAAGAAAAAAGAAAAAAGGAATAATAAAGAAGTTTGGCCGGGTTGCGGTGGCAACGCCTTTAATCCCCGCACTTGGGAGGCAGAGACAGGTGGATTTCTGAGTTTGAGGCCAGCCTGGTCTACAGAGTGAGTTCCAGGACAGCCAGGGCTACACAGAGAAACCCTGTCTCGAAAAACAAACAAAAACAAACAAACAAAACAAAAAAACAAAACAAAACAAAAAAAGAAGCTTGACTTACTGACAGACAAAACATTAAATTCTTAAATTCTGTTTAATATTGCTTTAAAAGGATCAGCCAGAAATGTACCCCAGCCAGGCTTGCCCTGTAGTTTCTTTCCATGAGAGTGTGTTGTTATTGAATTGAGTGTATGACAATCCAGTTACTGCTTAGGGTGTTGAATTGCATTGTAACTGTTTGCCGTTTACCTATATAGTAAACAGTGCTGTGGAGATGGCAGCTAGCACAGTTCGAGACATTAGGAACCGTGACGGATAGGCGGATAGGCGATGCTGCTGGCTTCTCTGTTCCTCTGGTTTGGAGGGAGGGGTGGTTTGAGTTCTTGGGGTTTTCTTAGCAAAGGCTAAATTGTGTCACCGAATTTTAGATGTTTAGAATTTAGAAGATGATGACTTACTTGCCTCTCTACAAAATTGTCATGGATAACTTGGGCCAGTTGTGTGTGCTTAACATTGAACTTTCTGGATTTTCATTCTCTGTTTTATACGAGTTCTATGAAATGAGGTTAGGATACATGATTAGGTTATAAAAATAACACAATTCACTTAGTGATATGGGTAGAACTATAATCATTGCTATTGGCTATAGCAGACTTTCTTTTTTAGGCATGTAGTAGAACTCTGTAATGATCTAATAATTTTTAGTAAGATTTCCTAACTTATTATCATTTGATGCTGTGAGAATCAACCCTGTGTTATAATTTAAAAAGCATTAATTTAGCTGGGGAATTAAACATATTTATAGTTGAGTAGTTTTGCTTTTAATACATAGGGTTTCTTCAGATTATCTCAACAACATTGACTCTGTAACTGGAGCCACTTTGTCCCCAGAAATAATGACTCTGAGACTTCTTCTGTACGGATAAGTACCTAGGCCAATAGCTTTGGTTGTGTTCCCTGACTAGCTCATATCTCAATAATCCAGTTTATTTTATTCTCAGTGAGCCATGTGGCTGGTTACTTCCTTCTCAGTTTCATGTATCTGTCTCCTCCTCAGAGTTTGGGGTGAATCTCTAGCACCTGACTATTTTCCCAGAATTCCTCTTTCTCTACCAGATGTCCCACCTTCTGATCTTGCTTCAGCTCATTGGCCAATCAGCCTTTTATTGACAGGTGATACTTCCATTCAATACAAGAGAGTGTCTCCACATGACTCCACTGTAGTATGGTGGTCAAAAATTCCCCTTGTATCTGCTGCTCCATTGTAAGCCACCTCCAACTGTGGGAAAGAAGTGCATATGACTTTTGAACTACTCTCTCTAGCATCCTGGTCAATCCTTCTCCATCTATAGCTAAGACAGAAGGCATTGTCAGGAGCGTTTGGCATGGCATGCCATTCATTCATGAGTCTGGTAATTACAACTTCTTTGAGACACACTTGGATTGACAGTAGATAGAAGATCTGGGTAGAAAAATGAGTTATAGAGGTTAAGGGTGCCCACAGTCCTGCAGTGACATTCTGAGCAGAAGCAAACATTGGTAAGCTCCAAGTAGTTGTTAGGAACAGAGCTCTGCTCACAGATAGACAGGACTTGCGTTAAGTGGATTTGCAGTGCAGCCTGATTTGGAGTTTTAAGGCTGCAGTAATCAGTGTTAGAGGACAATTGTTTTTTCTTGTTATAAATTGCTAATTAGTATTGAAAGTCTAGCCCATTTTGTAGAAAATCCTCCCTTATTTTCTCTGAGAAAGTGGCTTGGACAGTAATCTATTTACTCATCTCTGCACCTCTCTTTCCTCTTGTGAATTTTTTTTTTTTTCAAAAACCTCTAGGGACTCCCCACTGTTGAGTTCTGCTTGGGAGGAGCTTTAAAACAGTGGCTTCACACTGAAGTAAATATTGACTGGGGCTGCGGCTGAGCCTTGTTCAAAGCCTCCGATTGTTCCTGCTTAGTCAGCACTCCGGCCCAGCCTGGAGTGTGCATTTGTGAGGGAGAGAAGAAAGACTGGAGGGAAATGAACAGATCCACAGCTGAACTCGTAAACGCACCACAGAGCGGAAAAAGAAGCTGGCTACGAAGCCAGCAGGGGCTTGTGCTGGGTTGCAGAGAACTTAGGAGCCCGAAGCGCAGAAACACTGGCTGTCTTGTCTATCGAGGAGAAGTTTAGCAGACGCCAAGCTGCTCGTTTGGGTGGGTCCAGCTGGTCTCTGAGCGAGCGCAGCCTTGTTGGCGGTGATGCAGCCTTTTCAGGACAACATTAAATGTAGCTTTTGGGGGAACTCGAAAGAGGAATTGATAAGTCTGAATTCCAGAATAACCACTCTCCCTTCCTGGTCCATGTACTGAGGCTCTGTTGGCCTTCCTGCCTTCAGCTGTCACTTTGGATTACACACTCTCCTGGGTCTCCTAAGTGCCATTGCATCCCTAAGGTATCAGATGGGTGAGGGAGAGCCATATGCCATTTGAAATGAAAGTTCTGGAGTTGAGTTGTTCTTAGTGTATGAGAAATTTGAACTTTTTCTTAAGACATCACTTAGACAGAGTACAGATACTGCTGTTTAAAGTGAAGGGCCATGAGTAAAAGCTAAGTAATTTTTTTTAATCTTTTAATTCAAGAATCCAAAAAAACAGCTGGCTGACTTATATTTTAGTGAAAACCATCTTGATGCATTTACCAACTGGAAAAGTAAACAGGAATCTTACAAAAACAACAACAACAAAAAAAGGAATCCTCATATGTCTTGACTGTAAAGTCATTTTTAATTAATACATGCTGAAAACCAGTGGTGTAATATGAAGTTTTCATCTCCACTGACATTAAACACACAGTCTTCCGTGATGTTTTGGTGTGAGCACATCCGTGCTGAAGGGCACATGCAGGCAAATACCAGGATGATTAGAATATTCATTAATTGCCAAGACAATCACCAAACTGTTCTACTCAACTAGCATGTTAGGACAGATAATGTCACAATAAAGCATGGGACACTGTGCGTGCTGGGAGAAGGCACATCTGTCCAGGGGCCACTGGGCAGCACTTCCGGGAAGGGAGATAATTTAGTCTAGATTCTGAATAAATAAGCATGGTTTTAACAGTCAAGATGGAAATAATAGAAGAATAGTCCAGGGACCTTTAGATATAGGAGGAAAGACCTGCAGGCCATGTGGCCTTGTGGATGGAGCTGGAAGGGGAAGGAAAACTTTTCCCCCCTTTTTTAATTGGATATTTTCTTTCTTTTTTTATATTGGATATTTTCTTTACATGTCATATGATATCTCCTTTCCCAGTTTCCCCTCTGAAAAAAAGAAAAATAAAATAAAAATAAATTTAAAAAACCCTGTTCCCTACCTCCTCTCCTTGCTCACCAACCTACCCTCTCCCGCTTCCTGGCCCTGGCATTCCCCTACACTGGGGCATAGAACCTTCACAGGGCCAAGAGCCTCTCCTGCCTTGATGACTGACTAGGTCATCCTCTGTTATACACATGCTGCTGGAGCCATGAGTCCCTCCATGTATAGTCTTTGGTTGGTGGTTTAGTCCCTGGGAGCTCTGAGGGTACTAGTTAGTTCATATTGTTGTTCATCCTAAGGGGTTGCAAGCCCTTCAGCTCCTTCGATCCTTTCTCTAACTCCTTCATTGGGGACTCTATGCTGAGTCCAATGGATGGCTGTGAGCCTCTACTTCTGTATTAGTTGGGTACTGTCAGAGCCTCTCAGGAAATAACTATATCAGGCTCTTGTCAGCCAGCACTTGCTGGCATCCACAATAGTGTCTCAATTTGATGATTGAATATGGGAAGGATTCCGGATATTTTCTTTATTTACATTTCAAATGTTATCCCCTTTCCTGGTTTCCCTCCCTCCCTCCCTTGCTTCTATGAGGGTATTTCTCCACCCACCCACCCACCCACCCATCCACTCACCCACTCCCACCTCCCTGCGCTCAGTTCCCCTACACTGGGGCATCTATCGAGCCTTCTCTGGACTGAGGATCTCTCCTCCCATTGATGCATGACAATCATCAAGGCCATTCTCTGCTACATTTGCAGCTGGAGCCATGTGTACTGAAGGGAAACTTTTTATGCTAGAAAACTATCCAGGCATTTGTGGGAGAGGTGTGTTGACCACGTTATAGAACATTAATGTGAGGCTGTGTTTTTGCTTTGAAAAAAAAAAAAAAAAGGTGTTTTGTTGTTGTTTTCTTGATCTGTTTTAGGTTCACAGCACAATTGAAGGCAGATACAGAAATATCTCATCTACTCCATTCCCTCCTGAGTCAGCACTTATAGTATGAAGGGGGCAGGTTGCTACACTTTATTTCTAAATATAAGTGGGTACTGGTGAACGGTAAAGATCTCCAAACTAGCCTTGGCTTATGAGTGGTCAGGAGGGGAATACTAAAATCTAGGACATTCGCTATTTCCATGTAACTCCTCCAGTTTACTCTATTGGAATACTTTTTACTTCTGACATGCATTAAACAGCTGTTTTCTCACTAGTTTTGTTTGTTTCCAACAGAACAATAACATAACAAAACCAAATTAAAAAAAAAAAAAAAGAAACATCTCCTGGTTGTCCAAAGCCATCACTGGAAATTATGTATTTAGAACAGGGGGCTGGAGAGATGGCTTAGCGGGCGGAGGTGGGAGTAAGAGCACTGACTGCTCTTCCAAAGGTCCTGAGTTCAAATCCCACAACCACGTGGTGGCTCACAACCACCTGTAATGAGCTCTAATGCCCTCTTCTGGTGCATCTGAAAACAGCTACAATGTATTTACATATAATAATAAATAAATCTTTCAATAAAAAATAGAACAGA
The DNA here is from genome assembly GCA_019843815.1 of Montemys delectorum. Classification (NCBI taxonomy): domain Eukaryota; kingdom Metazoa; phylum Chordata; class Mammalia; order Rodentia; family Muridae; genus Montemys; species Montemys delectorum. Next base: position 8,660 of record JADRCD010217342.1, read on the forward strand.
CCAAGCATCACCAAGCATAGTAGGCTATATATTCAGGGTTTTTGTGTGTGGGGGGGGGGGGGGAGGAGGCATCTGTGATCTGTACACCCCTGTTTCCAGACTTCTGAGATATGAGGAGGAGCTTCTAGATCTTCGGGACCCACCCTTAGATCCTCCAAGTTACAGGATAGCCTTGGTGTTCCCTGTGGGTAACTAGGAGTTATGGTGTGGAAGAGATTTATTCTTGTTTGTACTTCTTCAAAAGCACTTGGGTTGTCTTAGAGGAAGAGAATCGAATGGTACCCACCCATTGACCCTTACTGTCTGTATACCACGCACAGTGCCTTGGGACCTCACCCCTGTTATTTATTTAGTCCTGACAAGAGCTCTTATGAGAGTGGCATTATACTGATTTTTGCTTTACAGATGAGCAGACTGGGTTTTGCATATTTTAAACTAGCCCAAGGCCTCTTAGCTGTAAGTGGCTCCTTTAACCACTCAGCTGGGCTGTGTAGAGTGACATACTTAGTTTAATAGAACTTGGTGCAATGCTGAAGCATGACCTTGGGGCAAAATTTCCGAGGACCTACAATGTCAAATGATAGGGAATCTATGCTAATATGAAAGGAGAAGTATTAAAAACGCACACTTTAGTCCTGCTTATTGAGTGTTTAATGGGCTGAAGGAGCAAGCCAAAACGGTTGCACCGGTAGGCACATAATTAGTTCAGAGCTTCACTACTTAGTGGACTTGATCATTGGAGCTGTAGGGCTGTTTTATATACGTAGAGAGGATCGTCCTGTCTATTCTGGAAAGGAATCAGCCAACCTCGGGTTCCTGAATTAAAGTTTTAGAAGTTAAGAATCAATGCGGTCAAGAGGTTTTCCCAAACATTAATTTTCAAGTCCTGCACTCAGGGCTGGTCTTGATTAACATGTTCATGTACACTGACTTCAACTTCTAATGTAATTTCGCTTATTCTACAGTAAACACCTGCCAAAGTTGACATATTGGTTTAAGAGAGGAGTTGGAGGGAGATAAAAAGGAAGAAAGAAATGATGTAATATTATAATTTCAAAAATATACATATTCTGAATAAAGAAATTAATAGGGAATAGCCTATATTTGCTTGAATGGACTTTACTCCCAGGGTGCAGGGTCTTCCTCCTTCCACGTCTTTCTACACTTCCTGTCATTTCTTTCCTATAACGTCTCTGTGCTATGGCCTTGAGGCCAGTAAATTATTCCTGGTTAGTCATAAAGACAAGTCTCCTGATGGCCTGGGAGTGGACCAGGTTCTCTTTAAGCCTCCAGAAGTACATGGCAGAGGAAGAAAGGATTTAGTACTCCCTCTATGCACTCTGTACATCCGCTTTGCCAGACAGGCCGATCTGCTAGTGGAATTGAGTGTCAGGAGACCTTGGGGACTTCTTTCCCCAGTCCTGAGTTGAGGCTGTCTCACCGTCTCCTACCTTAGCTGCTCACATGAATGATGTAAAGATAGTTGTGATACAATAGTTGTATGCTCCTTTCTAGATTATATGATTCTTGAGGTCAGAGATTGTGGCTTGCCTCTGAAACCACTGTGCCCAGGACTGGCTCTTTAGGAGTTTATGGTGGGTTCTGGGTATAGGGCTCAACTTCTTTACTGGGTATATACTGAGATCCATGAAAAACTAATTTTCTATGTTTCAGTTTTTTGTGTACAAAAGGAATAATCATATTTTCATCCAGGGAAATTATTTTCACAGTTAAATGGTATATTTTTACATGTGAAGCCTATAATCATCCTTTTATATATTATATAGGCAATTAATGTTAGATGTTAGTAAGCAGATTTGAATGGATGTCTATATTTTTATTATCTTGTTCTGATACAGAATATTCAACAGTGATAGAAATGTGCCAGTAGAGCCTGCTAGCTTTGTTGCTAGTTTTACTCAGTTCTCAGTTTTCACTTCTGTGCAATGGGGACGATGTGTTATTTGAAAAGTGAGCACAATTCAGTGAGAAAGTGAATGTGTGAGATATTTCTTCAGTGAAATCCGGGTATCATTATTATTATGGTCCAGTCACTTGGAGAAATAATCTTGGGAGTATTAGCATGCAGGTTCCATTGCCTGAACACTGTTTTCATGTCTTCGGCTGCTAATATATCTGCATGTGCTGAGCTTTTACCTGAGGGCAAGTGCCAGTCAAAAGGGAATTCTGATTTGGATCCTTCAGAAGAGCATGTGGTGCCTCACAAAACTACCAAAGCCTCCAGTTAGGTTGGTTGTTAATTTTTCTTTTCTTTTTTGCTTTTTTTTTTTTTTTTTTTAAACCAGCTAGATGTTTAACCTTGAGCAAATCACCCAATACCTTGAAATGCTCCTTTCCATTTTTGCAAGATGATAGAACTGGTTGGTATTTCAGAGGACTCGTGGGACTCAGAAGATCTGGACTGTGTCAGGACCCTGACACCATTAATTGCTTGACTTTGGGTAAGTCATTTGACCCAGGTCAAGTTGAGGTTCCTCATCTGTAAAGAGAGATTTTTGTCCTCTGCCAGGTCACGTTTGACTTGCTGAATCTATTAGCCTTTTAAATCGACATGGTTGGAAACTCTCACTTCCATACACAGCCCATTTGTCAGTGCAAGGGAATTCATTCATACATACCTACCAGTGTGAACTTTTGAAGTGAACACAGCATATTTTTCTTTAAAATACACACTGAATATATTCTCAAAGTATTTTTTTCCAGTTTTCTTCTCAGGCATAGCTTTTTAAGGATTTGCAAATGGCAAACTAAATCGAAATTATAGTTAGTGAATAACGACAATAACATATCACATGTATTCAACTACAGAAGACTTAAGCGGCCTCTGCAGTGTTGATGAGTCAAATCTGGAAATCCTCCCACGGGGGGATCTCAACCAGTTGTGTCTGATTAAATTCCAAATTTAGACAAAAAAAAAAAAAAGAAACAAAAAACCAACCAACCAACCAAACAAAAAAACCCCTTATGTTCTTCAAAGGAACAAAATAAGAACCTAAAAAAAAAAATGTTCACTTACAGCTTCATACAATGTAGCATGTGCTGATTTCTTGAACTGGCTTTCGTTTGTTTTCTCCCTTGCCTTTGGGAGGTAACAAACGTAACAACAGTTTGGACGGTCTCTCAACAGTTGTCTAACTCTGTAAAGCACTGGAAATCAGGTCAGGAGTGCTCAGTGACAGGCAGCTCCTCTCAGAGCTGTCTGAGTGTGGTTGTACAGCCATACTCATAATGAATTTCCTGCAGCACTCTTGTTATGTGCATTTCTTTTCCAAATGTGATCATTTATATATGTATATGTATATATGTATATATGTGTCTGTGTGTGTGTGTGTGTACATATATCATAGTAACAATATGAAGTAGACACATTTCAAAACTTGTTTTAATAATCTATGAAAACCTAAGTAGACAAAACATGATGAACCGTTAAGTCCCACATGCCAGTTCTCTATACAAGAAAGAAGGCTTCAATCATAAAGTCCATTACATTGTGAGTTACTAAGTGCAAGTTACATTGTAAGTGAGTTACTAAGTGCGTTTGCATCATCCTGTTGAGAAGTGTAGAGGTAGATACATAAATAGTAAGGACTAATTACTATCTACTTTACCTGGTCTGTGCTCTGTCTTGCATTGGATTGTCTCATTTACCAATCCATTTTCCTGGAGACTCTTGGACCACTTTAGGGTCTCGTTTCTCTGCAATTTCTAGTCAAATTACTCCTAATCCCTTTCGTTGGGTAGACTGAACTAGATTCTTACCCATTTCCTGTGTCTGTGTGATTTTGGTCGCAGGAAGGTGTGTCCTCTTAGAAGTTAAGTTCTGTTCTCATGCAAGTAGATTGATCTGTGAGTAGCAGCCATTACCGACAGTAAACCGTGTGCTTGCCAGGGTTTCTACAATTGGTTGTCCGTGAGCTTAGTGTTTTTTGTTTCCTGGCTAGCCAGGTTAAAAAAATGAACAGTACTGAATTTAAGAATCTAAGCTGAGCCCATGTAGAATTGTTTTCCCCATAAACTATAATTCTGAAATGTTGATTATTTTGGTTATCAGAGTGAGTATTAATATAGATTTTCACTGATATTTATTCTCAGTTACCAGGTAATTATTTTCGCTAAATATAGTTTAAAAATGAGAGCTTCCACAGTGCTAATATTGGGAGTATGATTTTAAGATATTTCTTTTGTAAATATTTAATTACTCTTGATCTGTTATAGACCATTGTGCCCATGATATATTTAGGATGATGCTGACAAAATAATACGCTCCCACCAACCAAAAAAAAATTTTGTGTATCTGTTTTCTAAGTTTTCAGCATTGTATAAGAGAAATGTGTTCATAATAGGCAAAATGTAAAAGAAATGACTTTGTTTGAAGATATGTAAACACACTTTGTTTTACATTGCATCAGGAAAAATATAATAAAGGTGCTAAATTTGAAAAATAGGCAAATAATTTGTATTAAAGGAGTTTTATGGGACTTTACAACTCTCTTCCTATTTTATTTAAATAAAATTATTAGTTGCTTAAAATGTGTGAATCATTCGAAAGTCCAGATTCCAGCCAAGTTTCTAGACTACTGTTCCTAGAGGTTCTGAGCGAGCAGCTCCTGAGAGGTCATGCCTACCTAAGAGCTAACGATTTTTCAATTGTTTTTATTTTTCTTATTGCTTTGGAAATGAAAAAAAAAATACTATTTTAAGAGTCACTACCCCTGATGGTACCAACACCAAGGGGGGGGGCGTCCCCCCACCTGTAAATTCCAGTTTGGAAGCCTATTAACATTCTTTCGGCAACTAACTCTTTAATATATTCACAGTATGACTGAATGTGCACACTGCTTCCTGTCTTTGTCTGACAGGGACGGCTGTGAACTCAGTCAGATTAGCACAGTGAGGAGCTAGCAGTAAGTTAGTGTGTCTTCGCCACTGTCCATTGGCATCCTTCCCACCTCAGGAAAGCTGTCCTGTGAGTCTGCATCTATTTCCCTTACCCTCAAGGTCGAGACTCTTCCCTCTTTGTGTTTATTATAGGGCACTTTGTAGAATTTTCAAATTATAAGAATAATTATGCTTTTACACATACAGTGTACTTTAGAATTCATTTCCATTTTTTTTAATATTACATATTAAAGATACACACCACAAGCTTTGGTCCATCCACTGGGGAGATGATTGATACAATCAAGTGAATTAGCATGCCCCAAATTTTCTTCCTTCCCTTCCTTCCTTCCTTCCTTTCTTTCTTTCTTTCTTTCTTTCTTTCTTCCTTCCTTCCTTCCTTCCTTCCTTTCTTTCTTTTTTTTTTTTTTTTTTTTTTTTTGAGACAGGGTTTCTCTGTGGCTCTCTGACTGTTGTGGAACTCACTCTGTAGACCAGGCTGGGCTCAAACTCAAAGACCTGCCTGCCTCTGCCTCCCAAGTGCGGGGCTTATTCTTAACTGTAGTCCTCATGATATCCATTAGATCTTCAGGTTTATTTTGTCTTATATCACTACATTTTGTATCCTGCGACTCACTTGTTAATATCAGATACTAAGTCCCAGGATTTATTTAGATTCTATTTACTCCTCTTCTAGAAAAGGAGCTAGATTCTAGTGACCGCAGTTTTATAATTTGTTAATTAGGAAGACAGAGCCAACCAGGATTAGTCATCTCGGGATTGTAAATAGACCTGTTTCCTTTGTTTGCTTCAGCTGCTTTGTCTGGTCGATATTTGCAAAGATGGATTGATAATGGCAAAGTGGGTCATATAAGAACTTCGTGGGCAATGCTCTGAGTTTCCAGATAGTACTGGATCCTGAATGTTTATCTGGAGAAAACAGTAATCTGTTGGTCAGGGTTTAGAATGAGCTTTTGTAGTGGATGTGGTTTTTGTTCTAGAAAATCAGGATTGCCTCTGTGAACTGTCTTGTGCTGAAACAGGTGGGCGAGCTTCTCTAATGACTTGAAGGGTATGGAATACCAATGAGATTTCAAATTTTACCTGCCAAATTCTAAGAATTCTGATCAGACAAAGATATTTATTTGGTTTGGTGATTTATCTTAGGATAAATTAGGTGATGGGATCCAATTCCCTATAAAACCCGACTGAATGCAGTGCACACAGATTGGTTAAAATAGCTTGGGAAGCACTGTTGTATACAAATAAAGATGGGATAGACAGACATCTGGGAGGTTATTAACATATCCACAGTGAGTGCCACTTAGGGGACTTTTAAGCACATCATGAAGTACAAATTTAATTCGGTCATCTGGGAAAGAACACTTAGGATAAAATTCAGATGAACTATTTAGTGTTGTGCAGGTTCAACAGTGGCAGCGAACTGGTCCTCGCCCACAGCAGATGTGCCCATTGTTAGCTCCTTGTTCCAAGTTTTTCATACAATAGATATTGTATACATTTTTTTTCTTAAGTAAATTCGACTTATGTCTGAAGCCCTGAAAACACTTGCTCCTCCTCACAGCTTTATGTAATTGACGTCCTCCCCTCCCCTCTTCAGAAGAGGACCACAATCATTTACAGTTCATGAAGGATATGATTAACTCTTGCTTGGGCAGGTGCTGTGTGCCAGATATTCATTGGACAATGTTTCTGGATGGCATGGCGTCATAAAAAGTTACTCATGAAAGGAAGAAGTGTAATGTTGTGTCTATGTGGAGACCTCTTTGACTAAGATCGCCTTTTCTCTAGTGAATCTTCCATCTCTGCAGTCTTTGTGCTAGTTGGAGTGATCTGAGCCAAGCACTCTTGAGAAGAAGTAAAATGTTCCCACTGTGTGTTGTCTCTAAATGTTTTTCTTTCTCCTGTCTAAGTTTTAAATGGGCACTGCTCCCCTTCCCTCCCCCAAGGTTACTAGAAGAGAGCAAGTAGTAAGGCCGCTGTTTGGGGCATCTGAGCAAGGTGACTGTCTCTAATGGGGGATGACAACGATGGGTTTAAGAAGTGACCCCCCTATTGTCTCCAGGACAAAACCCTTCCGCTTGCGTCTTTCAGCCTGTATCACCGCTTCTAAAGGATCCATGAGCAAACTGCTGCATTTTTATTAATCAGCTTAACTTAATGGGATGAAAAGACCTTTGAAAAGAGAGCAGAGGGGGAAGCCAGGCTGAAAGTTGCTCTAATTCTTTTCCACGAGAACCACAGTGGTTTTTTTTTTGTTTGTTTGTTTTTTGTTTTTTGTTTTTTTTCCTCTACCCTGATTTTCTAGGGAAGATATTTGGTGATTTCCTGGTGCTTCATCTGTAGTCTTTCTTCTGGTTTTTACACACTTACAGACTCCCTCTAGCCTTGTGCTGCCTGCAGCTATAAAGAAGAATTAATAGGAGTTGAAGGGAGAAACAGTTTTTGAAAGCTTAAGCTGGTAAACCACGACTCAGTCCTTCTTGATGGGGGCTGTGTTTGGATAACTCGCCCTTGTCCAAATCCTTCGCTTCCTCCATCCTTCCTGCCCCAGTGCACCTCCCCTCCCCCACACCCAGCCTTCTTCATAAACGGTAGCAGCTGGAGATCTTTCAGTGGTATTCAGGGATTACTTCCCTTTGGGGTTTTAATAAGCCTCGATGCCTGCATCACTGCAAAGGCACTTCTGGGGGACAATGGCACTGGGGTGGGGGTGGAGGGACCATGGGCCCTTTGAGGACCCAGATGATAGGCTGAGACAGCGCCCTGGGATGCATTCTGGAAGGCAGGACGCTGAAGTCCACAGGCCCCAAAGATGAGCCAGAAAGACCCCAGCTTAGTGGTGAATTCCTGTGCAGCCTGGAGAGACTGCTTCCTGCTGCTCCTCAACCTGTGGTTCATTGGCACTTTAAATGGCTGGGATGACCAGTCAGCATCGCCACCACCAAGGTCACATGACCCTGTGCCTACCTGAACACCTGGGATGAGGGCCCTTCCACAGTGGCTACTCCTCCATTGCAGGGTGTTGGTTGGCCTCTTTTGCTGGGTCTAGGGAGTGTTTTATAAGGGTGCAATTCTATTGGCTGCCGCCCTGGGTGTGTGGATTGTGTGGGTTAAAAGGAGTGTGGCATTGTTTCCTCATTTTTCAGTTATTTCTGTTGGAAATTTGAAGCGACAAAAATGTAATTTAGAAAGAGAAAAAATGATAACCATAGGAAATAATGTATAAAAGAGTTGTCTTACATGAAAAAAATTAGGAAATGTGAACAGACATTTAAACTCTATTAAATTGACACATTTATCAATTCTCCTGGATCATGTCAGACCAAGTAAAGCATGCAGGGACATTTGCATCCACCTCAAGCTGAAATAGTCATTTTTGTTGGTGGTGATTGTTCCCTCATTGCTTACACATAGGTTTTATTGTCGAAATCATTGACTATATAAATACTTTAAACGTCCTCTAATGGACTCAAAGATGGTCATCTTGTATGTATACTTCAGAAAATAAACTTTATAATGAACTTTTAATAGGAATCTTCTAGGAGTAGTTTTATATTACATAGTAGTTTGTCCCAATGTGTCATTTTCAAAGTTTAGTGTTGGGAATCAGGAAAATTATATGAAGACCACACTGTGTATGTGTGTGTGGGGGCGGGTTGTCTTGAAAACCTTTTAGATAAGGTTTTGTCTGTTTGTTTTCCCTCAGATGAAAATATACAAGCTCGCACTTTAGCACCACAGAGAGCATGTGTGCACCTCCCGCATGAATCTTGGTTTAAAATGTCCCTACCAGGATTCCTAGGAAAGCTGCTGTGTGGAGTAGCTTCCTTCCCCTACTGGGGCCAGTGCTCACATCCTATTTTTATCTTTTCGTTTTGCAAATGTGGTTTTTCTTTCTCTTTCCATAAGATCTGCTTCATGCCCTTCAGGAAAGCCCAGGCACACATATTTCAGAGATTCTTTTAAGTGTACGGTGAGACACTATTTCTCCTGCCTGTAATAGTCTATAGATACCATGTGCCCTTCACAGAGGGGATCCTTGAGTTCAGGGTTTACAGAACGTTCTGCCTCTTTTGTCAAGGGAAATAAAAGAAAGTACACTATGATTTATAACATGATGACTTCATACAGGTACTAAATATGAAGGAGTTAAATCAGTCTAAAGGAAGGGGGTGTAGATACGACCTAAAGTGTACACTCAGCAATCTCTGAGTGTACAGTACAGTGTTCTTAAGTGTAGGCCTGATGATGTCAGAGGCATCCTTGAAACTTATTCCCCTGTTGAGTTGATGTTTTATGTCCTTCACTCATGGGTAAATTACCCCATTAGTAGATTTCTGGACACATGACATAAGATTGATTATGATTTTCTTAATTGCTGAGTGATGGTTTTTGAAGGTGCTTCTTCAAACACCCTCCCCGTGTCTCTGTTTGACACAGCCTGTGGCTCCTAGACAGTGTCCTCCTCTGGCAGTATTTAGTAGGAAACGGCGGCGAGGGCCATGTTAGGCTCCTCGTTGGACAGAGCTTGGACTCAGCGTGGAGCTGCAGCATCAGGAAGCAGCTGTTCTTTGTCTGGGTGGACAGTCATTGATTTTTAAAGATGTGTGCCTCCTGATGGCATAAGAACCCATTTGTGCCTCTTTAGATGAAGGTTAATTTTTGTGGTGCTTTGTGCAGATGCACGAACAGATGCTGTGCACTTAACTGCAGCTTTTACACTTACTCTTTAGACTTAAAAATGAAATTTAGTTAAAAATCAAATGCATCATTAGGTCATAAAAAGAAAAGGGGAATCCTCGCACAGGATACAGCGCATCAAATAAAACCTTAATCCTTGCCCTGGTAAACCTGGGTGTTGAGGCTGTAGACATGGTCTGTTAGTAATTGGTTGTGCACACATTCTGCCAAGCTCATAGGTCCTGTGTCCCTGAAGTACCAAGACTTTGAGAACAATGATGTTTATTCATTTTCTCAGCAGAGTGAAAATGTGTTTTCAAAACATATATATGAATTTTCACACACACACACACACACACACACAAAACACATGCACAGACATATAGTATATTAACATATATTCCAGGTTGCTGAATTCAAACTTGTAGAAGTGAGAGGTATGACTTGCTCAAATGTGCCACTAGTCTCCAGACAGTCTCTGGGAAGAAGGCACTCAGAGTGTGGGAAGGCTGTGGTTGACGCAGTGCAGGGCTCTCATCTGTCTCTTTGAGTATCTGTGTAGTGGTTTCCTCTGTGTAGTGGTTGGGAAATCATTCGTAGCTTAGAGCTCATAATGTTGGAAGACAGTCTGCTCACCTACAGATAATGTTTCATTAGCCTCTTCCAAATTGACAGGGCTGGCTGCTTCCATGTATTCATCTGTTGAAGCTGGAGGATCTCTCTATTTAAGGATTCTCCCATCAGGCCTTATTAAAGTAAACACCAGATAAACAAACGATACTCCCAAATCAGGAAGACCAGAAATGGAACTTGATGTCACTAAGCCACGTTGCTTCTGTCATTACCCTAGAAGCAGGATCATAGTTTAGGAATATGTACACGTGATCCCACGACTCATATTGGAACAGTTCCTTTAGGCCTTCTTTTATATGCTTGGCTATTGATTAATTCATTGAATCTAGGTGACCCCTCCCCCCCAATGCAGTATTTTTTGTACTGTTGGAAACAGACCACAAAACTGAAAATTCCTCGTTGATGACATCATATATTTGCATCGAGAAGATCAGTTATTGCCTACTTAACTAACCTGCACTGAACTTAAGTGGGGTGATAACTGGGAAGTGTCTGTAAGCGAACATGTTTGGGATATGAGGAAGGAGTTAAGGAAATGACGTCTCCGAGCCTGTCAGCATGTTTCCTGTTTTCAGTAATGGCTGGCAAGCTCAGATGAAGTCTAGCTGTATATGGGGCATATCCTGACCTTTTATTTTGAGATACTAGCCTGATATTCATCATTGTTAGACACCTATGTAATTTTGGATAACACCAACCACATGTAGCAACTTCAATATATTTTTTTTTTTAATAACTTTTCTCCTAGTTTGGTTCTCATGGAAGACAGAATGCCGTGGAGACAGTTTAATCTCAAATAGTTTTTTGGCAATACGGCCGAATTGCTTCCCGGTTTCATTATACTCCATTGACTGTGGATCTTCTTTTTAAGATTCCACTTAGAAATTATTTTAATATCCATTTCTGTGATCACAAGTGCAATGAGGTGCTTGTCCTTCGTTTGCTAGCTTTGAAGGTGCTAATAATTGGGAGAACTTACTCTTAGCATCCTCTGGCCTTCGAATGCAAAACTCCTGCTTCCCATGTTGCTGAGTGAGTGCGGTGGGTGCAGAACACTTAGCTGTCTCACTGGTGCGCATAGCAGATTGAAGAAGAAGTACAATGATGTAGCCCTTACTGCCTTACCAAATTTTATCCTTGGCCCTCCATACCTCTGTCATCTTCAAAGTAGTAGCAGTCAGGAAATTATTAATTCTAACACTATTTTTAGGGCTGCTATTTGTGTGTGTGTGTTTGTGAAACTTGAGATGGCGAGAAGCCACACATGTTCAGATTAACGTTGTTCTCTAGATGAAAGACCCTCGTGGGTCAGGGGTTCTTACCAGAAGGAGCAAATAGAAGGGGGAGACATTTGAATTTCAAAAAAAAAAAAAAAGTTTACACAGTAATAAGTGAGGTCAGTAGGGCTCTTTACCACCGCTGAACATAAGCTCCCCCTTTCACCGTTTGATGACTTCTCAGCATTTTTAAAATTGCATGTACATATTACACACATTTATATTATACAGCATCATGTTTTAAAGTGTGAGCATTGTGGAATGGCTGAACCATGCTATTTACCACGTACATGGCTTCACTTTTTTTTTTTAAATGTGGTTATAATACTTAGAATCTCTTAGTAATTTACAGATTTTTCAATATAGTGACTAGTTATCTCAAACGTCTTCCCCTGAATTGAAATTTTGTGTCCTTGAACTGAAACCTTTGCACCACCTGTGGTCTCTGAGATCTGCCTCCTGACTCTCAGTTCCGATGAGTCCTGTGGTTTTACACCCTGTATAGGTGATATCATGAGAGATGAGTAATGTATTTGATAAAACCTCATGCGTGAATTGAAAAGCAAGCACAAGCCATTCAGTGTGGCTTTGTGTTTGAAAGTGCTGAACATAAACCTAACAATTATAACAATTTATAATTAGTTTATGTTTTAAAAACTGAGGTTTCCCCTATTTTAAACTGATTTCATACATGCACACAATAACGTCTGAAGAGTATAAGTATACATATAATTATAATTATTTCTGACATTATTTTAATAAAAAAAATAAAACGTCTTGCTATGATTTTGATTTAGTAGCTTACATTTTGACCACACAATGTGACCGAGCGCCTCACAAGCACTTGGGTATTTGATATCGCCTCTGTGACAGGGTATATTTGGTATCGCCTCTGTAATGGCATGCATTTGGTATTGTGTCGTTGTGAGGGTGTGCCTTTTCCCTCTGAGGTGTTGCTCATCGCCCTTTAGCTTTCCCCCACAAACTGAGTGAAGATTTCGGTTTTCTTGACAGATGCTGGAGGCAGGCTGTCGTCCCAGGACTTCCTGTCATAGTAAATTTTATAGATGGGGAGGACTTATTTTAACCAAAGCCTTTTGTGGGGTAGATTAAAGATTGGAGTACATGTGACCATAATCTTATTTTTTCCCTCAGACTTTTGATTCTCTCTCTCTCTCCCTCTCTCTCTCTCTCTCTCTCTCTCTCTCTCTCTCTCTCTCCCCCCCCTCTCTCTCTCTCTCTCTCTCTTTCTCTCTCTCTCTTTCTCTCTCTCTCTCTCTCTCTCTCTCTCTCTCTCTCTCTCTCTCTCAAACCATCTATGAAGATTGTAGTTTTTGGTTACAGTTTATCAAAAAGAAAGTGACCAATTACAAACCCATTTACTGCCACTGGCCTTGCAGGGGAGATCTAAGCTTCTCACATACAATTTAGGGAAGGATTCTTTGCTTAGTTCAGCATTTAGACATTTGTCCTGGTCATTATTGGCCCGAGTAAAATAAAATAAACGAAAAGCAGGCAAATTTTAGAAAGATTTATAGCAGGATGTTCTTATAAAACCAGAAAGTTTAAAATCTGGTTGATTTAAACCAGAAACGCTTGCTTTGCTCTCAAATATTTATAAAGCGCTAAATCCTTTTTGTGCCCTTTCTGATGGCTTGCAGATTATTGCTCTGTGTCGTGCTTGCCACCTCCCTGACACAGGACTCCTCCACTTTCCAGGGCTGGTTACTCTGGGGCTAGGTTGCTGATTTTCTTATGCTAGACAGGCCTCTTGGGATTAGCTGTATGGAGTTCCTGTTGTTCAAGACAGGGCTGTTACCATCCACAGCCATTAACATGATCTGCTCGCGTTGAGAGAAATTGAGTGAGGAATTCTAAGTTCCTTTGCATGCAATAAATAATGCAATGGGATATGTCCACCCTTCTGGAAACAAATATTTTAAAATAAAGAGATCAATCAAATTGTACCCTTATTTAAACCTGATTTTCCATTTTGATTACAGCTTGAGGGTGTCGAGAGGGAACTTTCCACATCATCTGGTTAAAACTTGGTATGGTTTTCTGAAGTTTCTCACCATTTTGGCATTAATCTGTAAGGAAAGAGAGAAAGCATTTTCTTGTATCAAATTTGAACATACCTTTTGCTTTTGGATTCTATAAAATATTAAGTTCTATTTGCCATCTTCGCAGGAAAGCTAGGCAAGAAAACTTTTGCATGCATCTGTTTGGGCAGGGAGAAGACGACTGAGGCCATGCTATCTTGGTGCAAGGAATTCTTTATTTTCCTTGATTTAACAGTAGTGTTGAACTGTAATGGCCTGGGAGTCTTAGGAGTCATAGTTGTGCATACATACACATACACACATACTCATGCACGTCCTCATGCCCATACACACATGAAACATGCTTTTGTGGAAGTTTACGAAGAACTGTAAATTGCTTTTGACAAATTATGCTTCCACATCATTTATAGCATGCAAATATCCAACATGATAGCTTAAGTGTCTCACTGGAAAAAAAAGGTCATAAAAATGGTTAGAAAGAGGAGTATTTTAAACACACAGGCTTTTAATATTTCCAACCAATGTCCCTTAGTTTAATTGTCCCTTAGAAGTTTCATTTGCTCAAATCAGGATGTGCTAGCGTAACCTGTTCATGGGCTCAGCCCTGAGAGCATCATCCATCTCTGGGATGGATGCTTTTCCTAACCTGGACTTTGCTGTCAAGTGAGTCTGCACAGGGCTCAATTGATACATCTCTATTTCTTAATGAGGAGTTTGGTCTTAAATGTAGTGAACCTTCTCACTGTGAGGCTGTTACCTAAGGCTCAAAATCTATCATAATTACCATTTCTCTTAAACACCCATCATTAAAGCGAACACAGAACGCTTGCCTTAAAAGGATAGGTTCATGGAGATTGCTCCTTGGGTGTGTGTCAGCACAAAATGAAATCCCCGGGGTTAAGAAAAAGGGAGCACTTATACATCGAAGAGTGGAGGCAAATCTCCACATTTAAATACAGCCAACTAAAGGCAGTTAATGGTTGCATGTTGGTGCAACCACAGAGGCAGCGGGCTCTGCGCCCTCCTGAACTTTGTGGATGATTTCTTTCTCTGGTGGTGTGGTTGCCACTGAGAAGCAGGAACCCATTATGAGAGAAGTAGAGAAGTAGCTCATTTTGCCCAGATGTGGATACACATCTAACTCTGGACTAACAATTTTAAGGAGTTGGCTTGGAGGAAAAAAAAAAAAAAAAAGGAAAAAGGAAAAAGGAGGAAAGCAGCCATACATTAAAATAAAACCCCCGCCCCATGATTTATTGACTTTGACTGTATCAATTTGCTAAATCACATGGATGTGATTTAGGAGGAATGCTGTTGTAAGAAGCTTTGCTCCCCTTTAATTTGACATGACTAAACCTGAAGCTCTCTGGAAACCACAGTCCAAAATGGTTTTTCCCCGGGAGTTTTCATCCATTTGCATTTAGAAATGTAACACTAGCTCTCGTGGAGACTGAGGATTAGTCCTGGAATATTCCTAGGTAATGAAAGCCTCATTCCAGAATGGGGGGACTATCATTTGACAGGGATTAAGAGTGGTCCGGTCCTTCTGGGTTTCATGGGTGGAGGGTCCACGCTGATGTGCCCGCATCCCTCTTCCGAGTCAGTCTCACTGCCCCTCGTCACTGTCACGTCCCTGTAGGCTGCTGGGGAGCTGCTGTACTTTCCTTTTACATACGGGAAGCCTCGTGTTACACCTTCGAGGTTCTTTCATTACTGATAAATAGACTTGAGGGAACTTTGGATTTTTTTACCCCTAATCTGGAATGCCATTTTTTTCTAGCTTGGGTGTATGCTTTAAAGTTGCTTCCCTAGTGTCAATGGGGAGCATCTCCCTCCTGCCCTCTGAGACATCCATGTTTCTCCATTTTTTTTTTTTTTAAATTTTGTTGGGTATTTACATGGAAGATCCTGGTGGTCTTTGAAATTCTTGCAACCTGTTGTCTTTGCAGCTGTTGCCGGACTGTCTCCTCTTTGTTGTAAAACTGCAGACCACGATTTTAAAATTAGGACACCGAAGAGACCTGAAGAGTTATAGTTGTTTGTGAGTGAGTGAGGCACTGCTAATGGGGACCTGACCTTTGCCCTTTGCCTGTAGTCCCTCACCCGTTTCTATTCATCTTTTATTCTTAAATGAATGTGTATATAGTTTGACAAAGGACTCCCAAAGTTGGCATTTCTTAAAACTTTAATAACCTTGCATGGAAACTCATATCAATTTTTTACTTGAAGATGTGAAAATGGTACCCAGTGCTAAAATTATTAGGGTGAATTAAGAGCGAATGGATGGACACTGTTTGGATGGGAGGCCTTTGTGGTGTTACCCTGTTTGAGAACAACCGAGCTCACAGTCTTTTTGTCCCTTTTCACACTCAGTGTTGGGGAGTGGTGAGTAGAAAGTTCCAGGGTGAATGTGCTGTCTACCCTCCCCAGGCTTGGTATTCTGGGACATTTAGACCTTCCATTGACATCCCAAGCTCCTGGCCTCCTATCACTGGCTAAAGGAACATGGCACGCAGGTGTTTAAATTATTCATCATCATAATCGGCCTTTATGTTCCAGTGCCTGGCCAGACCTCTGTTATTCTAGTGCATAATTGATGGTGCTCAGGAGTGGAAAAGTTAGAAAAGCAGAAGTAATGAGGTAGAGCTATGCAGTGAGGAGGAGGGGGCTAGACCCTCCGAGCTGCGGGGTCCAGACCACAGTTAGTAGCAGAGGACGCCTCGCTCCAGGCTCCAGAACTGTAGCCTAGGGTATCTTCCTATGGCTTACTTTGTCCATGCAAAAAGGATCAGGAAAGGGCACAGAGTCAGCACATCAGACCTGCAGGTTCATGTCTGACCCTGGCTCCTAGTAGAACTAGTTCGGTGTAGTTTGTAGTTTCTGGAAAAGCAGTTCGCTCCAGAAAAGAACCCCCAAGAAAGCAGCAAGAAAAATGTAAAAGCCAGAGTGCCCTTTACATAATAAACTTAGTGTAAGCCACCGAAGGACTTTTTGTTTTCTGTCTCTATGTGCTGTTTCTTGGAGAGCAAGACCTGAAAGATGTTCGGCTACACACATAAAACTGCACTTGCCTTGAGAGTGAGTTTAGAGAAGATTAAATGCATAGAAAGAAAAAGAGTTGTTGAATTATGAAGTGATTTCTAAAATGTGATGTTGGCCAAGATATTTTGAAAGAATAATTTTAACCTTATTTAAATAAAATATTCTGGGCACATGAGTAGATTAGGAAAATATTTTCAAAGAATAGCTTCCACAACCATAAGAGACATCTGTGATGGTTAAAAAAGTTATTATTTCCACCCTGGTAGGGTGTGTATTTAGAAAACACCCTCTCAGTTTTTTCTTACAGACTTGCTAAGGAAAGGGCAAGGGACAGAAAAGAGGCACCTATCCTCTGGATGAAAATCAGGGAGGTCTTTCTTCTCTCTCTTCCTCCCTCCCTCCCTCCCTCCCTCCCTCCCTCCCTCCCTCCCTCCCTCTCTTCCTCCTTTCCTTTCTTTTTTCTTTTTTCTTTCTTTTTCTGCAATGTTTAATGGAAAGCTTGTGGAAGGCTTGGGTGGAGCATCTTGTACTTGAATAGTAAAGATGGTGGAAGCACAAATACAAAGGGAAGAAGGATGCTGGAATGGAGAATAAACAAGAGAGAAGGTAGACAATAGTTCCTCAAACGGAGAAAGAAGAGGAGAGTTGGCAGGGTAGGGTTGGAGGACTTGGTCAGTGTTGAGAACACTGAAGGAGCCCATGCTTGCCAGCCTGTTCAAGAGCAGCCTTCCCTGCTGGAGTTCTTTGTGGTATGCCTTCTTCTTTGCCTTTTCTTGGGCAGAAGGATATAACATACAAAGAAAAGGGGAAAATAGAGAATGGAGAGGGGTGTAGTGGAGAGCAAGTGAGAAGAATGGGAGGGAAGGAAACATGGAGGTTGGATGCGGAGATGGGAGTGGGGAAGAGGCGAGTGTGTTAGAGGAGTGGTCCTTCCCCATGCTGCTATTCTCTGTGGAAGCATGGTCTGTTCCTGTGGGCTGGAAGGCTGCCTCCAAGGAACTCCCAGAGAGACCTATGGGGTGTCTTTTCAAGAGGTTGGGCTGTCTGCTTGCTGAAGAGTGAGTGATGCTCCTGGTCAGCTCCAATGAACAAAAGCAGATGGACCCTGAGGAGATATCAAGCAAAGCCCCACTATTCAAAAGCATCATTTTGTTTTATGAAAACAGATAGCAGCTGAAACCTTGATAAACGTTTGGTAACTCTGTCCACCTCCATTTTCTTGCTATAAGAAAATTAATACTCGGTGTCGATTACATAATGTTTTTTGAAAGTGGCCAAATGTTTTGACTGTAGAAATAATTTAAGAGAGTTCAAACAAAATTTATTAGGAAGTTTACATGTACAGATCTCCATATTATACTTATTCATGAAATATGTGTTTTCGAAAGCAATTATTTCACATCCGTCTATAGTCTAAGAGAAGAATTATTATTGTATCTCCATATGAATCAGCCTTTGGTTTTTTTTTTTTTCAAGTGTCTAGAAAAATTAGTTGCTGTATGGGTGTCTTTAAGTATAAATTCTTTCAGTTTGCCATGGAAAAATTTATGTGTATATAAAAGACACATGTAAGAATACACATATGAATTAAAATGTGTGAGCATACATATATTATACATCCTATATACATGTATGTGGAGAGGACAGGGCATATAGGTGTATTAGAGCTTATTGTTCAAGGCAGACTTAAGTTCAAGTGAAACTGAACCGAAGTGGGGATTACCCATATCCCCACTGCCCTGTATAAGCACCCCGGCAGAGCAATACATTTGTTGCATATGATAAACCTACACGGATACATCATGTATCAAAGTCCACAGTTTTTATTAAGGTTCTCCCTCTATGTTCTGCCATTTATGTATTTGGAAAGCTATGTGCTGCTATGTGTCGACTATTATTGCGTCCTGCATATTAACTCTCTGCTCTAAAAACCACACATATTAAATCTGTGCATGTATACAGATGATGTGCCACATGATAGTTTAGTCAGTGGCAGACATCTTCTACACAGTGGTCCAGTAACACGATATTATAGAGTGAGTCCCATCTGTCTTAGTCCATGGAAATAAAGCCTTATGTTCACACAGTGACAGCATCGTCTAATGATTAATCTGTCAGAACATATTCCTGTTACGGAGTAACTCATAATTGTATATAAAAACGACCCAGCTTAATACATTTAAAACACAGTGTTCTTTTTTCCTCCTGGTGTATTACTTTAGATAAAGAATATTTAGAGTTATTAATCACCTGTTAGTATTTAAGATAGCATCACGTAGAGTACTAAAAGGGATTTGGGTAAATACTGACAGACACAAAATCTTAATTTTTGTTAAAACACATGCTAGAAAATTTCAGGCCATGCATAACATCTAAGGGTTGTAAAACATTTGAATAGGGTGCCTAGAAACTATTTCATCTATATGCAGACACGGAAATAGTCAAAAAGGAGAATTTGTTCATCCTTTATATGCATCTTTCATATATGGTTTTGTTTTCATATTGTGATATGAATAAGTGATGTCATTGTCTTCACTCAGTCTTAGACAAGCTGTCTATCTTTGCCCTAAAGGTGACATTCTCCTTCCCCAGGACTCCAGTGACTGAGCCAGGGACAGTTTGGGTGGAACACACATCTGTCTTCTGTTAGTGTAATATTTCTTCATTGAGTCAAATTGTGGTTTTGTGTTTGGGGCCACCACTCATTGTTAGTAGAGCAGTTAGCATTTATCAGAGGTTCTCTGGGTATAATGTGGCATGGCACTTTCCGCAATGAAGAGATTAGTTGCCTTTCTAGACCACGAATAGCTTGTAGTCTTAAGAAAGAAACAAGAAGTGCTTAGATATCCCATATGCTCAGTGACAAATTTTCATAATGAATGGACGGGGAAAAATGAAGGCAGAGATAGTGGATCCATGCAAAACATTTATTCTAGGCATCTTGTGTTTTGAGTCTCATTTTCTATGCTAAGAACGCTTTTCAGAATGTCTAGCGTAAACTTTCCAAAGTGCTGCAATGTGCACAACTTAATACACCTATTACTTCATTCTCTTTAAAGTCAAATTTCTCTAGGTGCTGCTTAGCCACAGAATTTGATTCTGAGGAGACGTAGGCAGCACAACATAAAACTGGCTAACTTTATAGAACACAAAGCATATATTCCAGAATCAACTATCTGCCAATCACTCTCTGTGTCCTTTTAGACAAGTTCTCTACCTCTTCCTGTCATCATGGGCATCTGTGAAATAGGGGTATGACAGAACTGCTCCCCAGTGTCATTGCACAGGTGGCAAGCGTAAGTGTGCACGTGTGCACAGAGCACTTCTGTGCATGGCATATCAAGCCCAGCTTCTTATTTAAATGATGTATTGTGGAAATAATGTCCAGTCCTTACCACTTCTTTATTTTCATTCAGTCTCAGTGAGCAATTAAATATTTTAAAACTAAATGTTTTATCTCTTTGATGGTGAAAGTAAATGTATTTCATAGCTGACAATGAACAATGCTAAAGATTAGGACTTACTTTGCTGGAGCATAAGCAAATCATTGTAACTTGTGAAAAGACTACCTAACATTTATAATGGAGATTTGTCCACAATATTAAAACACCTGACTCAAAAATGAAGCATTGCAATGAAATGTGTATTGTTGTATTTATGGTTGAGAACTGGTGCCTTATGACACAGGAAATAAAAACACAGAAACAACTCACTCAAATAATGCTATGTCAAAAAGACTGGACATTAAAATTTTTCTTGAGATAATATAATCTCTCCCTTATCTTCTCTTCAGACTCTCCTGTGTACCCTGTATTACTCTTTTTCAAATTCATGGCTTCATTTTCTTTACTTGTTCTTACATATACATGTGTGTGTGTGTGTGTGTGTGTGTGTGTGTGTGTGTATGTATGTGTATTCCTAAATATGTAACAAGAACAAGAATGACACTGATATATGGTACATTTTTTAAGACAGAAAGGAAGCAACAGTTAATGAAGTAACAAGGTTCATTACAGCATATAAAATCTAATATTAGCCATGAGGATGTTCCCGGCACCACAGATTACAAATAAGGACAGCTTGACAGTTGGCACCCAGTTTTGAACCAGAGAGGCAGGAGAATGGTTTGGGAGTGTTCTTGGGATACTTTGTTTTTTTTTTTTCCCCTCTTACCCTCACCCACTGTAGCATAAAGAAAAAGCTAAATGTTTTTCTTCCAAATTAAAATTTCAAAACCAAATGCTGCAGAGAAATATAGGCTGAGTTTACCAAATATATTCCTGAAGTTGGTAACAGGAGAGGAGTTCCGTGAGGACAAAGGATTCAGTAGTCTGCACTCCACAGTGTGCCCTATCTTTGGAGCAAATGCAGAGCAGACTCACCATGTGCTCTTAGGATTTCTAGGATAAAGACCTGTGAGTATCAATTGGCTGGTGCTGCTCTCAGTGAAGGTGTCACCATGGCTTATAGATGGTGACACATTTTAACTGGGCCAGAGCTTCTGCTTCATCCCAAAACTTTGTTACCATGGATACTTAGTTAGGTAATACTGTAACCATTTAGTAAGTCCTGCCTCAACAAAATGGGCCCTAAGAGAGGTTTGGGGTGCGTGACTTTATCAACTGTCTTAAAGTAGCAGAGAACTGAGCTGGCAGTCTTGCGTCCAAGGCTGCAGCTGTAGCTCCTTGCTGAACCTGCTTTTCGCCTCCTACATTGCAATTTAAGAAAAAGAACCTGACTGTGTACAACCGAATTGTGCATTTTATTAATATCTGAAAAATCATGGTAAGATGATGAATATTTCTGAGTTATAGTCAATAAGACTAATTTAATTTAGGGGTAGCTGAGGAGAAAGACAAAAATGAAGTGCTGTAGTTTGAATTATGGAAAGTGTCACATTTAATTTCACAATTGGTTCTGGTGTGTTTGGGGATTTAGAATAATTTTATACCTTAACATTCAAATCTTTATTTTACAGTGAATAAGCTAATTTTAGATGACTGCCCAACCTGCCTTTCTGGCTTGTTTTAGAATATTAGCTTCAGAATAATCTACTAATTCTTACTTAACACCAATTAATAAGGAATTAGAATTATAATTTTAAAGTGAATAAATTAGTTCATATTATAACATGTTATGAAGTGTATATAAATTGGCATTAGTGATAGGGAAAATAGGAAAGGCATGCAGTCTGGGGATGGGTTCAGTTCATTTTTTTTTTTTGCTTCTGCTTTGCATATATGTTGAGAGAAAGTTATTAATAGTCTTATAATGATAACCTAACTTTTCAGTGGTTCCTAAGTACAGACTTGCTTATGAGAGAATTTAACTTCACCTGTTAAGTGTATGCCAACTAGCCACTTAAGCTAATTTCACACAATTGAGCCCAACAATGTGCTGCCATGGAGTAATGATAAGAAAGCATCCGTGTTCAGTGTCTCTGAGTAGGATCCTTATTTTATTATGATTAAAAGTATTTATTTTATGTGTATGGATGTTTTGCCTGCATGGGTGTTTGTGTATCACATGCCTGCGGTACCTTTGGAGGCTGGAAGGGGGCGTTGGATCCTCTGGGACTCACTGGAGTTACACTTGGGAGCTGTCATGTGGGGTCCTCTGAGAGAGTAGTCAATGCTCTTAATCACTGAGCTGTCTCTCCAGCCCTGAAGGGAGTTTTGAAATATTAGTGGGTACACCAGAAACCTAGGAGGGTTTTTTATTTGGGTGAATCTTTTTCTCTCAACTGATAAATCAGCTACATCTATTGGCTCCCTTTTTGAGTTGTGTAAGAACTAGTGTTATATAAGCCAGATTTAAAAACAAAACAAAACAAAACAAAAAACAGTCATACAAATTAGGCCCGTGGTATAGCTCAGCTTATACTGGTATCCATTGCTGAGCTTTATAACCCGAGCTCCTCCTAAGGAACCTGTGTGGTGGGAGGAGAGAACCAGTTCTCATAAAGTTATCCTAGGGCCTCAATATGTGGTGCTGTGGCATGTGTACACCCACATGTATAATATACATGGATAAATAAACAAATGAATAAATAAATGTAATTTTAAAAAAATCACACAAGTTTGTGGACTTGAATTAACCCAGTTTCAAAAAAAAATCACTGAAATTAATTTTGTATTCTTGGACTGGTGCTCTATTATATAGTTAGCAAATTGAATGCTTACTTGCAGAATATAATGTCTGTGAAAATCACGTTACGTCAATGCCACCTTGCATACAGCCAACACTAATGTTGCAGGACTGACTGCTCGTGTTCTCCATGAGCAGGAACATGGCAGGACTGAGGTCCTTGTAGCTTTGTGGACTCCATTTTCAACATGGCTGCCCTTTTGAGTCAATCCTATGACTCCCCTTTTATTTCTGAAAACTATCGTTGCGGCAGATATTCACTGCCAAGTTGTTGAAGTTTGTTGAGGGAATAGTTTTAGTTGCAAACTCAGTAAAAGGGAAGTACAGAATTTGGCAAAGGAATGTAGACACACCTGTGCTGTCCCAGAGGGAGAAAGGAAAAAAAAGTCAATGTTTAAAGCAAGGCTTAAGGCAAACAAGTGATCTACTTCCTGGTTAAAGTTGTGATGTTGGCATAACTCTGTGTAGTGTACTGAGAGTTAAAACTTTTAAATTCAGTTAAGCCTACACTGGAAGACTGGGAACCGTGAAAGCTATCATTGGTTGATTCTGGCCAAGTTACTGGGTTGTCTTAGAGAATGGGTTGAAGGCTGATTCCTATACAGAGAAGGTTGAACTTTGCCACTCACTCTCTTCTGTCATTGTAACTTGGTCACACCCACTTTGAGGAAACCTAAACAGCCACCCCCCCCCTGCCCTTTATTCTAGCCTTTATTAGCTTTCTGGCTTGACTCATTAAAGTATTGCCAATGTCCCAACAGAGTGTGATTAGGACTAGAGAGCACAGTTCTGTTGAAGGAAGTCATGCCTCTGACCTTAGCATATCTGCGACAAAAGACAGTGCATCGGAGGGTCTGAGCTGGCTAAAACAGAAGACATCCCACCTGTGTACTGAGGAGAAAATTCCACAGATTTCATATTCATTTTCCTGAGTGGTCTTTGGAATTTAGAAGAGGAGGTGAGTTTGGAAGAATGTAAGCCTATAATAAAAATCCTATAATGCATTGCCACAAAATGTCTTCCTTGTCATTTTTTGGGGTCCCTGGGAATAGAATTAGTCATTGTTAGAATCATTAGAGATTTTTCTGTCTATCTGATTTATAGTATTGGCAAAGTAGTGATGCACTTTTTAATATTTTCTTTTTGTAACAGACTACCCCCCCCTTTTAAAAATGTTTTTGGACCTAATAAGGCAAAATTACCAACAATAAATTATGTAGCTGTGGCTGCTCACCAGGGCTGCCCACCACTCCTTCTTCACCGTGCTTCATGGAGAGTTATGTTTAATGCCACTTAATGAGTCCTTAGAACTGGTGTGCTCTCAGACACTTTGATGGGCTGTTAAATTCACAAATGTTCTAAGGCCATAAATCACCATTAAACACTAGGAAAGCCAGAAGAGTTTTTCTATGCATCTCACTTGATTTATTTTCAGCTTCTAGACTAGGAAGCTGAAAATAGGTGAGGATCTGGCACTCCGCACACACTTCTCCTTGTGTTGATCTGAACTTGCTCCCTCCCTTGATCCAGAGCAGAGAGAATATTGTATGAAAACAAGGGGAGACTGTGTGAAGTTGATTGCTTAAGATGAACATGAGAAAGTGACTTCCTCTTAGCTCCATTGTTGGGAGAGGAAACGCTAGGCTCTAAGAAGTGAAGTGAACTGGAGACTACTCAGAGCATCAACTGTAGGTGTTAGCAGTGAGCTCTTCCGTCTCTCTGTTGCCCCAGCTTTCTGCTCATTAGCACCTTCATGGTGGCACTTCTACATAAAATGAAAGCCATGAGGCCTGGCTGAAGAGGGGGTGCTCTGTAGTAGAGAGGAGAACAGCTTTGGTGTTCTGTAAATCTGGGCTTGAAAACTAATTGGGATATTCCAGCTTCATGAATGAAGTTTAGTCTACCTCCATTTTCCAGGACATAAAAACAAAACCATAATACTGACATAGCACTTTGTTGAAAGGATTCAGTTAGAGAAGGAAGTAATTAAGTTTCAAAGGTCTCAGCCACAGTGGTGGTATAGTGGAAATAGTCAACAATTGGTAAGTGTTATTATTGTTTTAAAGTTAGTTGCACCATTCTAAGGGAATTCTTGCTGGAGAAAGATATAAAGTAAGAGTTGAGGACCTGTGACTTAACCTCCTGTACTACGTTTGCCACTTAAAATATATCTAACATTTAATTAATTAACTAATTAATGCACACACAAGTGCAGTGGAGTGCATGACGAGGCCACAGGACTTACACAGAGGTCAGTGTTCGCCTTACTTAAATGTGGCTTCCAAGGATCAAACTCAGATCGTAAGTCTTGGTGGTTGGTACCTTTACCCACTGATCCACCTCACTGGCCTACGCATATAATTAATTATTGTTTTTGGTGAGTAAGGGTATCAGCAAATAGTCCAGGCTCACGTGTGATCCTCTTTGCATCATCCTGGAGCTTGAGAGAAGTTAAGATAGAGAGATTGCAAGTTCAAGGGCAGCATTGACTAATGAAATCCTGCCCCCTCCCCCACCACGAAGGTACTAAAAACCATAATGGAATGACAGTTGTGAGTCTAAATTAATGGGTTCTCTAGCTTCATACTTTTTATTTATCTGGGGGAGATTCTGATACTGACATCCAAGTGTGTTTGATGTCTCTAGTAGTCGGGGATATTTGAGGAAGAGTCATGAACATGGTTCCAACTTTCCCAAGTCATTCTTTGCATGCAAAAGCTGTGGCAAAACTACTGTGCCATGTCTCCGGTGTTGCCTTTGTCCCCAGGGCTCAGGATGCATGCTAAGGCTCCAGTTGTACTTAGCTTTCCACAGAAAAGTAGAAAAAGGAGGGAAAGGAAGTATATTAATCTGTGTATATGTCCTTCAATTGTAGGGCCATATGCTGATTTCTGTTTCTGTCATATTGGTCAATACTTAATTACCTAGCTGTAAGAGGGGAGAGGTTATAAAATGGGACTTTTCTCTCTCCCTCCCTCCCTCCCTCCCTCCCTTCCTTCCTTCCTTCCTTCCTTCCTTCCTTCCTTCCTTCCTTCCTTCCTTCCTTTCTCTCTCTCTTTCTCTCTCTCTTTCTTTCTTTCCTTCTCTCTTTCTTTCTTTCTTTCTTTCTTTCTTTCTTTCTTTCAAAAGATATTATTTATTCATGTATTTATTTATTTATTCATTCATTTATTTATTATTTGCTGTATATGAGTACACTGTAGCTGTCTTTAGATACACCGGAAGAGGTCATCGGATCCCATTACAGGTGGTTGTGAGCCACCATGTAGTTGCTTGGAATTGAACTTAGGAACTCTGGAAGAGCAGTCAATGCTCTTAACCTCTGAGCCATCTCTCCTGCCCCTGGAACTTTGCCTTTTATCCACTATTTTTTTTCCTCAGCCATGAATTCATTTAAAAATTGGAGAGAATCAGGAGTTGAACAGATGGCAGATGATTAAAAGTACTTGCTGATCTTTTAGAGGGTCAAAGTGTAGTTCATAACACCCATATTGGGTAGGCCATAACTACCTGGCCTTAGTAGGTACAAGGTGTGTGGCACACACACACACACACACACACACACATCAATACACACATAGAATTTTTTAAATTGGGGTAAAGATGTAAGGGTGCATTAGTGTTTTTTTTAGTAGTTATGTAATTCAAACGCCAATGAAGAGAATTGTGCAAGAGCAGGTATCACCTTCCCTCCACATCCTCTACCGCCAAGATAAAACACACTCATCAAGCCAGACTCAAGTAAACTTGTTCCTTCCATGTTAACATCAAACAGAAGCAATTTCAGTATTCTTTGCGATGACCTCGTGGTTGTTACCTTTCCTTTTTATACCATGCTGTTTTATCCACTATATTGTAATGATGCTCAATACTCCTTTAGTCTTTATAACAATCAAATAAATAATAGTATCCCTATTTTATACAGGTGAGCAGAGTAGGAGCAGGTCCTTTGAGGTCAGGAAGGTCAGAGGGCACATCTTGGAGATGAATCAGTACTTCTCAGTAAATACCTTCTGGATGTTTTTATGCTGTGTGCCCTTTCGCACATAATCAGTTATTACATTTTATTGAGTTAGTCTTAAAATACCCACCATAGTTTTGGGTGAGAGAAGTAATTCAGAAAGTCTCAATGGCCCTCATCTTCCTTTGGCCCTTGAGTGAGCGTCCTTCCTGAGAGTAAACCCTGAAAGTAGTTTTGGTCCTCACTGCTTCTAGGTAAGAACGCTTGTTACTCCTGTAGTGGTGGCAAGCAGCCCCCAGACCCCAGCCCTGAACCTGGCACCTGCTGCTTGCCTCTAGACTTCAACCCATCTCTGTTATTTCTTTTATGATTACCTTCTACCAGACTGGTCTCAGTGTTACCTTTCTATCTCAGCTGAGCTCATCTTCTGTTAGCTTAAAATCCTCTGACCACCCTGTTTTCTAGAGCAGACCCTTCACCTGCTCATGTTCCTTTTCAAAGTGATTACCACCCCCCTCCTTCTTTGTGAGACATCTCAAAATGCTTTTGTTTCCCTTAGAAGGTTCTGTGCATTCTCAGAGATCCAGGTATGGAGTGCTCTTACCCCTTCTTCTGCTAACTGGCCATTCTTCAGGTCTCGGGCCATGTAGTTACTCCTTCTTCCTGACGTTTGCACAGGAAACTATTGAACTAAGCATTAGAAATTGTAACTATTTGCCTGTCTTTCTCCCCAAATTAATTTTAGGGACACTCCAGCTCTTTTTTTTTCTACAGTGTTTCTTTAACCAAGCATGATAGGAGGCACAAGTTAATGCTGGATAAATATTCACTGAGGAGTACATATCTGCAAATGATTAACTCTTAGAATAAAGGTCTCTTGCAGAGATGCCTTATATTGTGTTATATGTGCCCAATATAGTGAAAAAAAAAAATGGATTTTCTCCTCTGTAAAAGAAAAAGATTTGTGAAGCCACGCTGAGAAAAAGAACCAATGCTAAGTCCCAAAATTATTTATTTTTTAAAAATGAAACTTCTTCATTGATTTATTATTCACACCATCTGGGGGACTGGATGTATACACTTTGGCAATTAAAAAAAAGGTTTTTAACTTTTAGTGTATAATATTCATAAATATGCAAGCATACAATTAATTCACAATAAGTGCTTTAGAGCATTTGGTCATTGATGGAACCTATATTGACAGATTGCTACTGGATTAGTGGCGAAGGCAACTGAAGCAAACCAGCACAATGAGGAGTTGCCCAAATGGTGATCTGGCTTTTGTTTTTGTAGAAAATGAGAAAATGCCAAGCGTTCACAAAGATTTTTGTCACTACTCTTTATCGTTGAAGATTTGTGCAACTTCACTTATAAATGAAAATCAGATGGAAGTTGACAGCCCTGGAGGTGGGCAAGCACTTGGGTGGGGGCTTGCGTCTGAGCAAATGCGGCCTGGCCTCTCTGAGGATGCTTGTCCATGTCAGCCAGCCGTGCTCCTGCAGAGACCCAACGCCATTCAGTGCCCTCGGGCTGATTTCTTTTGGAGATCTATTTACAAATGGAGAATTGGAAGAGTCAGAGTTTTCTAGCCAGAGGTAGAAACGTGTGGGTCTTGGCTTCTTGGAGAACTGATTAAGCTGTAGGCTAGGACTATATGAGTGTGTACTAGGGAGGGTGGAGGATGAATTAAGGAAGGAAGAGGGGAGGAAGTCTGGCCTGGGTAGAATCTGGAAAGGAGCCTAGTATAGATTAGAGTTTGCATTCTTGTGTTTTAATTTGCCTTGCGTTAAAAAAAAAATAATAAAGTCATTTAGAAAGGCTGCCTGGGACAAGCAAGATGCGACACATGGGTACGATGTAACGTATTCACTAGAGTTTTAAGTTTTTCAGTGATGCTGTAGGATGCTGTCAGCCCAGTCCCTCCTCTGAGACACTTTTAGTAAAGCCCTTGCAGGCTTTACGCTTGTTGGGGATGGGAAAGGCATGAACTTGAGCACAGCCTTGAAGCACAGGTAGCCTGGTTTTTGGAAGCAGAGATACACAATCCTCTTGAACCTTTACTAGCTGTGTGTTTCACTGACGAGGCAGCCAGGCGTTTTGAACATCTTCATCGGAGACCCAGTGGCTCCTCCTAGGTTTCTTCTTGGTTGCATATAGTAGTTTCCTCCAAAATGGCATACAAAAGTGGAGATCCCGCTCCCAGATCTCTCTAACGTGGCTTCTGAAGCTGCGCTGTGCCACAACTGTCAGGAAACTACCTACCCAGTTGTCACCAAACCCAGTATTCCTAAAGGTGATGCCAGGTGTTATTTCTGACACATGTATCCTGATGCAAGCTGAGGATACCTCTCATCTTCTGATTTGTCAGTATCCTGGCCTCGGGAATGTAGCTATCCACCCTTGGGACAGAAGCTTCCTTACTGTGCAAATGCTGTCATATAGTATTTGGGGATGTTGAAAAGAAGCCAGCACATGAGAGGTGCAAGTACCTTTAATGAATTTTGTTTAAAAGGAATCTCACACGCACCCGTTTCCCTGCCAGCCTAAAGTAACTGGGACACCTCACGAACTTATTATTGAGTTTGCAGTGTAATGCAGCTTCAGATTTTCTTTCAATGGTGTCACGTGCTCGCAAGGAGTGAAGAGAGTGGCTGATTAGGACTGAATATGGAATCTTTGTGTTGCATATTTATACACTGCACATTATGCACATAAAGACACTGGCCTGGGAATGGGTTTATCACATAATAGGAATGCCACAAAAGCTTTAATAAGTCAGTGAAATCTTGGCAATGGTGGGCTGGAGGATATGTCTTTTCTTTCCTCCTTGAAACCCACAGCTTTTAATCTAAATATTTCATAGGTTGACCTACTTTAGATGGGTAGTTTTCTGTAAGGCAGAAAAAAAAAAGAGATAAGATAAGTACAAATTACAGTATATTTTTCTCTCATTCCTGTTTGAAGGTTTGGGCCTTGATGGAACAATTCAGTTCATATGCTGTGTGACATGTCTCGTCCACAGCAGAAGGGGGGAGGTTACAGAGTAGTGGTTCTTTATGTTTCTTCTTTACTTCTGAATAAGCAAGTATAGTCTTGGAGTAGACTTTCCTTTCAGTCTGTCTTTTCTGTCTGTCCCCACCCCTTATTGCCAGGTCTAAACCTGTAGTAAGAACCTAGCCAGTTGTAAGCATTAGGAAGCTTGCTCCTTCAGGTAGAAGTCAGCTGACATGAGAAGGTGTGAGCACATCATTGGACTTTTCCTGTATCTGCCAGTTGTTAGTGGGCTTGTTCCTTTATAACAGTAATAGTTTGCAAAAGTGACAGTTGAAGGTGCAGTGCATGCGGTTTGCTTCCCTTTCTTCCTCTGAATTGAGAAAGCTTAACTCTGTGAGTGTGTGTGTGTGTGCCTGTGCATGTGTGTCTGTGTGTGTGTGTCCTATGTTTCTCTTCATGGACTAAAATTTAATGGTGAGATGGTAGATGCAAACTTGTATCTTCTGAATCAGGGTGGGTGTTCTCTGGGTCAGGGAAAAGAGACATAGTAGAAAAGAGACGTCAGATGGAGTTCTTGGTGATTGTTCTGTGGAGGTGTAGTGTATTAGAGGTGGGCCAGGGTTTCTGTTCTAGGATCCTCAGGGTGTCCTCCATATGTAGACAGTGACATCATGATAGATGGATGGGATTTGATTCTCTAGCTGGCAGTTGAAGGAAAGCAAATATGTTAAGTAAATGGGGTGAAAAAGTACCCAAGGCAATATTTAAATTTTTGAAGGTGTCACTTTTTGTTGTTGTTGACTAGATGTCCTAAATGTTCTCAGTGCCATTTTCTTAGCATATGACCTGTAATGAATATAATTGAGGTCTTCACTGAGATAACTTACTTTCAATGCCTGACTATAGGTCAGATAGTCCTTAGTTGGCAATATACCTTCCATTACCAATTGAGATGGACTTTGTTTCATTTAAAAAGAAACACACAACACACACACACACACACACACACACACACACACACAGAGAGAGAGAGAGAGAGAGAGAGAGAGAGAGAGAGAGAGAGAGAAACATTTTAAAAATATGTCTGTATTTTAAGAGCATGTCTGTAGACTTCATGTACATGAAGCTTCTATACGGCCTTGATTCTCAGTCTCCCACTTGCAGTATATTCAGCCTTGGGATTTATCTGCAGAAAAAATTCAATTCCCAGGCTGCTCTTTGCAACCTTCTTTGTATGAATTATGTTAGTGTTGTCCCGTGTGCTGCCCTAGTGCCCTCTCAAGTAAGTACAGCGAGGAAGCGGGGAAGGTAGACCACCGGGGAAGGCATCCCTTCCATATTAGAGCCTAAAACAGATGCTCACCACTTTTGCCTATCTTCTCTCTCCTT
Organism: Montemys delectorum; assembly: GCA_019843815.1. Classification (NCBI taxonomy): domain Eukaryota; kingdom Metazoa; phylum Chordata; class Mammalia; order Rodentia; family Muridae; genus Montemys; species Montemys delectorum. The sequence goes on from JADRCD010217342.1 coordinate 39,769, forward strand.
GGAAGACTCTTACCCATTCCTTAACACCACTGACCATGAATTATACTATCTGTGCTTTGATTAAGGTAAAGGTACCACACCCCACCCCATATCTGTCACTGCACAGTTCCTTCATGTGCTCTAAATTTTATTAGTGATATTAAATCCTTCTGACGTGGTCAAACGCGTTTACACTGGAAAGGCTGACTGAAATTGTGTTTCAATAAAATACTTTATGAAATCCAAAATCAGTTTTTCTAAATACTTCTCACCCTCAGCTTAAGTGAACTTCCAGACAATGGCGTGAATCGTACTTTGAAGAATAGAAGAAGCAAGTCATTATTTATTGTTGGACACCAACCTTACCTGAGCTTTCACTGTGTTCTTCTGCCTTTTGTATTCTATGTAAATAAGATTAAATTACATCCAGCCTCGGATCCACTTAGTCAGTGTAAGTCACCACTTTTGCCATAAGGGAAGAAAAGATGGACGAGATCCCCACCACTCCTGGGCTGGTTATCTCTCTGGTCATCTCGCCAGCGGACTGAGGTTTCTGATCACAGTGAGAAAAGTAACCAGTCCGATTTCTAGTAAAGGCAGCTTAGAGCAGGAAGTAGAGATTTTTTTCTTTTTCTGTTTGTGTTTTTTTTTTATTATTATTACTATTATTATTTTTTTGGTCTGCTCTCTAGAAACCCACGAGGAAGGGATGCATGATGGGAGGCTGTACTTGTGCATTTTGGCAAAGATCTAATCTTTTTGAATTCATTGCTTGTGAGTTATTATTTCTAATCATACGCTTGATTGACTCCAGCTAAATGACTGTCTGACTGCAGAGGCAGGGGTGTTAAATCCAAAACTGTAAGTGCGCATTTTCACTGAAAATAGGGATCATCATGGAATACCTTCTCAATCAGTAGTGCCTGACACCCCCCCCCCCCTTGTATTTTTAAATAGAAATTCTCTCATCCACATGTAGGAACAGAGCATCACGGAGCGTGATTGAGCTCCAAGAGGGAAGACTGAAACCCTGGAGCGGATATCAAAATGATAAAAACTGTGGCTCCTCTGGTGACACAATGAATGTAGTTAATATGCTAGTTTAGTCTGACAAGCCAGTCAGGTGCCCCTTAAAACTGCAATTTAAGATTACCTCATCACTTAAAAGATTTGAACAAAAAGGGTGGAAGAAATAAGAGGGTTACGGTCTTTAAAAAATGATGGCTTTGAAATCATGTTATCAGTTCAAGAAGCAGGACATGGCAATCCTCTGTCTGTCTTTTTGCATGAAAAATCTCAGTGCCTGTTTTTTTTTAGGGAGGTGACTCCCCAGCAAAGCATGGTGGCTCCTATGTCGTCTGAAAAAGATAAAGGAGGATCCCATGTCAGAAGACCTGAACTGATAACATGATTTCAAAGCCATCATTTTTTAAAGAAAGTTGTTAAGGCATTTGAACATTTAAATATATTGTTATGGCGTAGCTTCCTAATGAAATGTACCTACTATATTTTTGGATTTTTTGCCTTCCTTGACTTAATATCATGTAAATATTCAAAAGTTCCTTTTGGATTTCTGAGTGAGATGAATGTTTACACAGCCATGAGCCTTACAAGGAAATTTATGTGACTGTCTGTGTTAGGGAAAATAACCATTGACTTGGAGAGGAGAACCTTAGCTAGAGGCAGCTGCAGGTACTCAAAGGTTGGGCGTGTTCGAGCATGTATATATTGCTTTCAAATGGGCAGAATTTTAAGTGGGTGCACGATTAATATCTGAATACCTTCACTTGGGAGAAATCCAGTGGCCAGTCTTTTCTCATGCACCTAACTTTTTTTTTTAAAATCACTCTTTCATGTTAATTTGAAAAATGCTCATTTTACATTAGGTAATATTGTATATACAATTTGAGATTTAAAATACTGCTTGACTTTGTTAAATCACTTGAAATTTAAACTCTGTCAACACTGGGCTAAAGTATTAAGTATTCGGGGGCACTGTGGTTTGAAAGTAAAGTTTTAATTTTATCTCACCAAGAGTCCTTTTTTGTTTTTTGGGTTTTTTTGGAAGACCCATTTAATTGTCACGCCCGAGGAAGAGACTGGTGCTGCTGTGGAGCAGTTCCTACAAGAAGCCTTACGTGCACAGCTAGCAAAGCCACGTTCATGTGCGGGACACCCGTGTGATGTGTGAGCACTCGACGGGGTGTAATGGTTGAGCGTTAATCTTTTTATGAAGGTCACTGGTTGGTGAGGAGGGACAACTGCTAGGACAGCCCTGGGTTCTCCCAGGACCAAAAGGTTAGATAAACTGTTTTTAGGGTTTATACAGGGTAGTGATTTTCATGTCAGTTTAATTATCCTTACATTTTACAAGACTGACAATCAGGGGACCCAGACAGCTTGTGGAACCTCAGGCTCTGAAGACTTTTGAGTCTTTTCTGATTGGGTTTATTTGATAATCCTTCTTTTCACGGTGACCTTAGCTGAAATGAAGAGCCGCTAGTTAGGACGACAAGGCCCACGTTCCTGTTAGAAGATTTAATCATGAGTCTATCATCCAGTGAGAAAAATGCCTTTCATTCTCTGTCCATTTATTTGAAATTACTTAGTGATTCAGGCATCTCTTATTGGGGTCATTACTTTGATTTTTTTTTTTAACTTAGCAATGTAACTCTTGAAATCTGTTATGTAAATGACCGCCTTCAAGGTGTACTGTGTTTAAAAAGGGATCAACCTGTTGAAAATTGTTTTTAATTGACTTCATTCCTAGACACATGACCTATTAGAAAGAAGTAGATGGAGAACAGAAATTTATACGGCAAAGGTTAGGCTGCATCACCTTATCATGCTGTTTAACATATTCCTAAGTACAGAAGTCCAACTACTTGTGACATCATGACGATCATGTTTACTGGAATCTGGTGGTAGTAATTACACGGGCCACATTACAGTTAATAACTTGCATGCCATTTCTTTATCCCTAGAGGCATGAAAATAAAAAGAAACTTATATATGATATAAAAAACATACTTTCAGCAATTTTTCCAGGCCTGTTACTTTTATAAAACACTTGAGATTTTACTTTTATTAGTGTAAGATACTTGGAAATGACTAACTAGCAAATGAACCTAGTGACATAATTCAAGTTTATATTGCCTTGGTTAATAAAATGAAAAAAAATCCACAGTGCTTTCCAAGGTTTTTCTTCATCATTTTTATTATTATTATTTATTTTTTATCACAAAAGGAAATTGTTGAAGTCATCTGCTTTGGGACACTTAAGGAACTGTCCTCTGATGTTTGTGGCGCTTTATTACTGCTTGTAGATGATTAAGCAAATTTTGTGGGTTTTGCCAAATTAGAATCTTTGAGAAATTTTTTTCTTGGAAACTATTTTATTTCTTGTTTTGCTATTGAGTTTTTGTGTCTGGGAGGTTATTTCTTTTAACTCTTATTCATCTAAGAGGATTGTGGGATCTTATTACAGATTTTACAGTCTGGTAAACACAAAATGTATTCTCATAGTGGCTCTGCTCTGTTCTTGGCAGTTCATTAAGTAGACTTCCCTATGCTAACATGGGCACTGACTGCGACATCCCAGGCCAGACTTTCTGTGGAAGACTGCTGCATGCCTTGCCCACTTACCCCTGGACTCCATCATCGACATGCTCCATAACTAAGCAGCATATTCTCCCTTGAAACTTTTGTGAACTAATTCTATATGTGCTTGTTAGTTACTGGGCATGGGGTCTAATCAAAGGAGTTATTTTGGATGTACTTTTAATCTATCTATCTAATCTATCTATCTATCTATCTATCTGTATATCTATCTATCTATCTATCTTTTTTTTTTTTTTTTGCTTGTACAGGCTATTGATGATTGGGCAATTGTCCATTCTAATAACAACTAGTCCTTTCTGGTTGTAATAATTCAAGGTCCACAGTGAGATAACTTTGTCTGACATTCTTCAATGTCATCTATTTTTTTCCTGATTCTGTAGAATTGTATTATGCTACCATAATATTACACACTGTAAAAGGCAGAGAATGTATAATTAGCCATACTGGTATGTGATCTGTAAACTTCACTGCCTAAGAAGCATCAACATGGATAAGACAAATATAAACATACTATGATATCTCACAACAGTTTTGAGACATATGCCTATACATAAGGGCCTTAAGCAAATACGTAGGCATTCCCTATTGATTGCTGATACTGATGAAATGTAAAATGTATGTTAAAATTCCTTGTTGAGTTCTGAAGGGAGCAGATTCATTTGAAGGAGACTAACTCCCATGCTTTATTATGTCACTGTTAATGTCAGAATTGCTACAGAACTGGGGATAGAATCATGTGAGTAAATTTGGTTTCTTAGGACAGAATTCAGTAAAGAAAATGATTTGAAATAACTGCTCTGTGCACATTCATTCATTCGTTGCAACAAAAGTGCTTTTTGCTACTAATCGACTCAAGGACTTGGGGTTTAGGCTACATTAGACTAGCTAATTGGATTCCCTCCCAAAGCTAGAAATGCCCGTCGGAGCCCTGGCCTGCTCTCTCACAGTGTTTATGGCTGAGACCAATTGAAAGGTCAGTGTGCTTTCAGTAGCTCAAGTCTGTACTCCCCCCAAAAGCCAACTCATATCCTGTGCTCTGTCATAACATATATGCAAATAGGAAACAGAATCCTTAAAGGTTAAAGAAAGACAAAGAAAGACCAAGGAAGAAGAAGCCTTTCAGACTTTCTGTTAATAGAATAGACTGAAGGAAGTCTTATATTACCGAGGAGAGCAGTGGTTCGCACCCTTCCTAACGCTGCAGTCTTTTAATACAGTTCCTCCTGTCGCGGCGACCCCAGCCGGTCAATTATCTTCATTGCTGTCTTATAACTGAAATTTTGCTATCTTGAGTGATGATGTAAAAATCTGTGTTTTCTGATGATCTTAGGGAACCCCTATGAAAAGGCCATTTGACCTCCAGGGGTTGCTCCCCGCATGTTGAGAACCACTCACCTAGACAGTTTGAGTGATTCCTAAAAACAAAAACAAAAACAAAAAACCAAAACAACAAAAAAACAGTTTCCTTTTTGTTACACCAAGGACCAAAAATAAGTCAAGGCTTGGGCATATTGTTTTATTTTCCTTTGCATAGAATTTTTATAAGCATAGGTCTTTATAGGTAATGCATTATGTTCTATAAAAAAAGCTACACTGACATGCCGTTTGGCAATAAAATATCTAGAATTTTCATTTGTACTTACCCATTGGAATTAAGCTTTTGAAAGCATCTACTTCTGTGAACTATTTTATTTATTTATTATTGATTGGTTGATTGATTGATTGGTCGATTGATTGATAGGTTTTCTTACACTGTAGCATTTTCAGTAGGGTTTTTATGTCATTATTTTTTCCCCTGGACTCTGGTCTCAGATACCCGGTGATGAGATAAAGCTGGGTTGCTAAGCAGAGTCCTTCCAGGCAGCTCATGCTGGGCTTCCTATCTGTCATTGTTCCATTTTCATGTTTCTATGAGGATGGAAATGATTTGAGACAGAATATCATTGGGAATAGGCTCACAGTTAAGTGCCCAGGTCTCCTGATTCTCCATTGAGCCATCACGAGTGTCTCTGAACAGCACCAGTGGTATTCTTGGCACGCTAGGCTCAGCGGGAATAACACTGAAATAGCAAAGATCGAAACCTACATTGCTAGAAAATTCTCTGCTTGCTGTATGACCTGTTTTGTCTTCCATTTTTGAATGTATACAGTGCCACTATGGAGATGTCAGGGAGAAGCCAGTAGATGCGAATGAAATTAGCCGGTGACATGATTGGATCAATTAAAAAAAAAAAAGATCGTGGAATTGCATCAGAAACTAAGGACTCTAAACATTAACAAAGAATCAAAAAGTAATTCCAGTTTTCCAATCACAGGATTAAAGAAAAACATTTAAAAGTGAGACATTTTCTGTGACAACATGCCGATTCTAGGGAAGGAGTGGAGTGGCCCTGAGGAGTCTGTTTGCACAAAGATGAGGCACTGTGTGGAGTCTGGGTAGTGGACAACAACACTCCATCCTTTTGATTTTTTTTTTTTACATGAAAGTGTTGGGCTAACGTATGTGAATTAGCAGGATCTTGCAAGTGAGATGCTATGTGTTCATTAGGCTTTTCAAAATGTCTGCCGTGCTGTGGACCTCGTAAAGAGAGATGGGAGCTGTGTGAGCCTGGTTTCCCCGCACTTCTGTAAATGCTCCTCTCATGATATGCTTGAAAACCTTGGCTATTACAATAAAGCTAATAAAAATGGAAAACTCTGAATTCTTTATAGATGCATAAAGAAGTGTAATTTCTCTGTGACCTGAATAACTCTTTGAATCGCTGCCCTGGCCCTTTGAAAGGAGGCTCCTCTACTCTATTGCTTTGTGTGCCTTTGAACATCTTGCTATCAGTCTATTTTAAGAATGGAAATAATAGACGAGGATTTAACTCAGGGTTATACTTTGAAGGGCAGGTGGGATTCCCCTCCACACCTTCCTGCAATCCCCCCTTTTCCCATCCTATTGAGCACTGCTATCTAGCCGAGCTTCTTCAATGAGGGGTGATCTTCCTGATGAATAAAATTAAGCGATAATACAATTTTTCACTCACTCGGACGCCTCCACCTTTTGGTTTTGTCCCTTTGAGAATTGTAAATTGGATTTGTTATCGCGACCTTTCAAGAGGTACCATTCAGTCATCTTATTTTAGTTGGCGGCAGGCAAGGCCAAGGGTGGTTCGAAGAGTGGTAGGGAAGGCGGAGGACTGTGTGTGTTTGAAACGCCGTGGCCTTGGAGAGCAGGGCAAGTACATCATGGGGAAATTTGGGGGGAGATGATCCCAACAGTGACCGCTCCATGGAGTGGCTACCACTCTAGGCACCTAAGCTGTACCGCAGCCCTCACTGCACCAGATGGGCTCTGGGCTGATTTTGCTTCCTGTGTCTCTGTGAATTGGCATTCTGGGGCACTTGCGTTTAAGCCCTCTTCTGCTTAGGAATTATATTTCTCATTTTGATGTAGATGTGCATTAAGAATGTCCCTGAAGTTAAGAACCATAGGAGAGGGAGGAAGAAGAGGAGGAGGAAGAGGAGGAAGAGGAGGAGGAGAAGGAAGAGGAGGAGGAGGAGGAGGAGGAGGAGGAGGAGGAGGAGGAGGAGGAGGAGGAGGAGGAGGAAAGAAGGCCAAGTCCTGGGAAGATAGGAAGGTGGCCAGGCCTGATGTGACAGGCAGCTAGTCTCATATGCCTGTTTTATAGATAATTTTAATAATGGCAATGTTTGGTTCTTGCTGGGGTGAATGGAAATGACCAATAGTAAATTTTCATCCTTTTTATTTCTCTGGGTTCAGATGCTGGTGTAAATTCCACGCTCAGTCTACAGGAGAGCAGCTGAGTATATTTTATTAGAGATGTAGAGAATCTACCCTTCTAATTATATTCTGTGATTTTAGTTTCTTTAGTGTTTAACGAATGGCCATTGGCTGCATAAGACTTTTTAGTGTAAGGTGTTGCACCTGTGTGTAGGCATGTATGGGATATAAAAATATGTGTCTTACCAGGGAGACACCTGACACTCAGAATTCAGCGTATGATGAGGGGAGCGGTGTGTTTATGTTGCACTCATTTAATGTATACATTGCAATGAGGAGTTAAATTAAAAGACCTAGAACACTCCCTGTTCTCAATATATTATTTCATTGACTGAGAATTTGTGAAGTAGAAATAGATCATTTTGAATAAGCTGAGCCTTGGGACCAACTGACTTGGGGGCATCATTAGCACCGTAGTGGATAAAGGGCTGTGGGCACAGCATAGAGGGCTATGCTGCTGCTCTATGGAGGTGAGCCCAGCTGTGGAATCGCGCCAGTGTCTTGTGTAGTGGGGCGTGTAACATTGCCATGGGTTATACAGTCTTTCCTACGAATTTCTTGCTCTAAGGTGTCTCTGCTCTGGGAAGTTGGCGTGCTTCTCATCATGGCCTCCGTGACATGAAGGGAAAGAACCAAAAGCACCTTTTGCAAAGAGCATGTTCAGCCGAAATAGCCCTTCCGAGGCATCCTGCTTGCATGGAACGTAACGTTTGAAAGCATGCCTGCATGAGCCGGGGGAAGCCTGGTGTTTGAACAGTCTATCCCTATGAGAGATCAGATTTAACACTTTAAGCTGCGTATGAACGAGGCTATCTCGGTGTTAGGACCAGAGTCAGGCCTCTGTGTCTTGATCAATCCTTTTAATAAAGTTGCTTGAGATGATATGACATGAATCGCCAAATGGCTTTAGAAAGTGTCGAGGCATTCGGGGACTGAGAAACGGGAATTCTCAGTGGCAAACAGGGCACCTAGAAGCTAAATCCATCATTGAATTTTTGAGAATCATCTCTTCAGGGAAAGTTACATGATTATTTAAGCGCTGCTGTGCTTCAAGGCGTAGAAGCCATGACGTCACATTGCCAGACCTGCTCAGAACACAACGTGGGCTGTATTTGTCTTGATGTTGCTGAACAGCGCTTTCCTTCTTTTGAGTGATGAATTTTAAAAACTCTCTGAAATTTCTGAGCAGATGGAGAGCAAATTGCTTGGACTACCAGGCACTGGCAGCTTATCTGCATTTTGTTGTGAAGGTTGCAGCTTTGGGAGGGAAGAGGATAGGAGAGGCAAGGATGCTGAGCCATATCAGGAATGTGGCTGGTCCAGGTCCTTATAGACGCCGGCCACAGATAGTAGCCAAAGTGAGGGCCTTTTGACATTGAGGATATACGTGTTTATTTTAATGAAATCCCACCCCTCCCTACCCCCCCCCCCGGCATGTCTTTCACATCACCTCAGAATACACTTTACTAAGAGATGGAGGAAGAGGCCGAGGCACAGGCAGAAGAGGGAATGAGGGCGTGAGGAATTTTCAGTGGAAAAATTCAAGTTTGGCTACCAGATACAGCATCAGATATAGATATCAGATATAGATATCAGATATAGATGTCATGACGATTTAAAATATAGAACCAGATTGTTTTTAATGTCTATAACATAGGTTAGTAAGAGTGAAACATTTGGGAAAGAAGCCCATTAGTTTTAAAAGTTTGTACATTGAATTGCCAGTGTTGTTATAGATGATGTTTATGGGGTATTGGTTAACTGGGCTTAGGCTCAACTGCAGATATTTGGGGAAGAAGAAATGAGCTCAGTGCTGCCTGCAGGAGGCAGAGGGTCAGCCCTGCCCTGCTCTGAGTGTGTGTGATGGGCTCCCTGCTGGCAGGGGAGGGTGGAGCATGGCCTTCTCTCATCGGTTAACTCAATAGCTTGAAATATTATTATTATCCACAGTGCTGTGTTTCCGAAGGGTTTTCTTTTGTATGTTAGGATGTAAATTTCATTCTGCATTTCATGGGATTGGGAAATTTAGAACACTGCTCATAGGACTAATGCTTATGATTACATTAATTTTTTTTTTTTAAATTCAACCATTGGAAAAGATTGGATAGAAAACCACCTTAATGTAGAGTAATGTACTTATGAGAGAAGGGACTTAAAATTAAATAAGAAATTGACAATGGAGAGGAAAACACAGTTATTTACAGCTTGGGCAGATTCGGAGAGGGGGAACTTCCATTCATAAGGTATATATTTAAAGGACAGTGACGTATGCTTACTCCAAAAGGGGCAGGTGATGTTAGCTACTGCATATAAGTGTACTTGATGACTGTGGCACCACTGGGTAGCTGTATGAGACAACAATTATCATCTTGGCTTTATGGAAGAGGAAATTGATATTTGGAGATATTGTGGAACTTGCCAAGAGTATTAGCTAAGGATGTGGCTCAGGTGGGAATTCTACCACATCACGTTAGTAACCTTGTGCGTGCATGTATGTGCACGTGTATGTATATTAATGTGTTCACGTGGGTGTTTGTGTGTGTATGTGTGTGTGTGTGTGTGTGTGTATTCATGTGTGTGTACACGCGCATGCGCGAAGTCACTCCTCTGATTGGGCAGAATAGCAGGAGCCAGAGCTTCACAGAAATCAAAAGGAAAACAGGTAAAAACAGGTAAGTACATGGATGAATGAATGACAGGGAAGGGGAAGGAAGGACTTGCCAGTTCTGAGTTAAATGTGTTCATTGATTGTCTACTAGGACAGAAGAGCTGTTCTAAGGATGAAGGCCAATGCTACCCCATTCTTTACTCGGCTCCAGAAATTCAGGTGCAAGCAGATCCCCCGTCAGAGAGAATCAGTTCCTGTTAACAGCGAGCACACCGGAGTTTGAGAAGGGACTTCTTAAAATTTGAATGAAAATTTGCTATTTTAGAGCTGTGCAGCCGCTGTTGGTCCGAGCACATGGAATCACTTGGCTTATGGCTTATGGCTTATGGCTTATGGTATAGGGGTGGCGGCAGGGCTGGTGCAGGTTGGTGCTTGACACACCGCATTGATTTGCAGCACGTGGGCCGTGTTGAGTCCGAGCAACGAGTGCTGTCTCCTGCTCTCATCTGTTTCTGAGCACCTTCTCACCTTGAAGTGACCTGAGTAATACCATAGAGGAAGCAGGAATTTTATTAAAATGGGGAGAGCTATTCCATCCTCTAGAAAATCGTCTTATTCAGTGCCAAGAGCAATAGAAACGCTTCCCTCCCCCCCTGCTTCCTCTCAGTGCCCCATACTGACTTTACAAGGAGGGAAGAAAGCCCGTTATTGAGGACAATATTGAAGGGAAGAGAGGTCAGGGCAGGCAGGGAAAGGGAGACTCTTGTCAGAACAATACATTCTCTGTGTTATTTAAAATAGTGTGTGACTTTAATTCTCAGTTAAAGCCCAGAGCTGAGCCTGCTGAAATATCTATAGAACAGCAGATCTACTTTTGTACCCGAGGAAGGATGAAGGTGCTGGCAGAGAGCCACACTGAAGCCTTGGGGGTGAGAGTTTGAAGGTGGAATTTGCGGGGTGGGGGGGGGGGTGAGGGGTCAGAGGTCACAGAAGCAACAGGATGTACTGTTTGCAGCTGGTAGGTCAGCTTGAAAGCCCCACTTAGCTCAAGTTTGCTGCTGCTGTAGGCTTCTCGCAGTTATCACGACTGCTATCTGCTAACAGTGCAATTTTCTGCTATATGAATGCGGTTAGATGAAAGAGCATTTAAGAAAATTATCAAATAAAGGTTTACAGCAATTTCCCTCATTCTTCTGGCCAGCACCTTTGTCTCCAAACATGCTGAGTTATGGTCTTGGCCTGACGTATGTTCAGGAGAGCTGATCCACTGTGTCTTACGTGTGCTTTCTTTTCTAATACTCCTAAGAGGCTTTGGGGAAAAGGGAGAATATAAATACAGAAACCACATCCTAGCAGCTGCCTCTAGTTAGCTCTGTGCCCCCAGCCCCCACCCCACAATCCCCATCTTTGAAACCTTCCTTACAGGGGCACCTAATCTGTCCCACATGCTCTCCTCCTGGTACAGCCACAGTCCCTTCTCTTGTTGCCCTGTGTGATTGAAAGCAAATAGGAGCAATTAACTAGCTTGACTCTCATTGAGGTCACTGTCCCTAGGGTGCTGGTTTGCAAGAGTTGGTGAACAGGAAGGACATAGATAGTCAGTCGCATGTAGCTTGAGAGAGATTAATAACAACACCTGAGATGCCATTAGACCTTTCAAGGTATCCTCCAATTAAGTCCTCCATAAAAATGGCCCACCAAAGAGACTGTCAGCCACTGATGGACAGCCAGGCTTTGATGAGTGAATGGCTTTCCCTAAGAGATCCTATCCCACTGTCTAGGGAGTTAGGACTTCAAACACTGCCTAGCTCTTTTCAATGACACCCAACCTCTGTGCTAACAGTCCTGGGTTTGGCAAGTGTAACAGTGTCCATCTGTGTCTCGCCATGTCCCCAGCAGATGTGTACTGCCACCTTCATGTTTTAAGTTCCAATGTTTTCTCGAAGGTGCCACCCATGGTATCATTATCTCCCATGTGTCATGCGTCCCTTCATTTATTTTGATACAGGGAAGCCAAAGAAGACTGTACGGCAGACAAAGACTAAAGTCTATTATTCTCTCTGCAGAAACTATTTTTCGAAGCCGTTTGTTACGGTGGCTGAGAAGACATGAAATCCATAGACATCTTAATCTTGTGACTTTTAAAATATGATATTGGTTCAGTTTAAACAAAAAAAAAAAAAAATCGGGGACCAGGATTAGTGAGATGGAGCAGCTCTTTTAGGTGTGTAGCCCTCAATTTATCAGCCAAGAGCTATTGATTGTCTGGATTCCTTTGCATATATGTGCAATACCATTGGTCCGTAGCCGCTTAGATGTGAGAAGTGCCTGCCCTTCACCTTGAAAAAGGAAGAGCTGAATTAGTCCTTACAAAATCACCTTGCCGTGATGACTGCTTCAGAGCTGAGAGTCTTCATAAAGTGAGGACTCAGCCTATCACAGCCTGCTTTAAAAGGTCACTGTCTCTTGCAAAGTGAATTAGCTCACTCTGTTCTATGGGCAGGAACCACTCTGCAGCTCTGTAAAACTCAATCCAGGAAGTAAATTTCTGCTGTCGCCTTGGCTTGCTCCTGTAAAAGGAATTCCATGCCCACCAGTTTTCACTTCCTCACACAGGTCACAGTTCCTCGTGGGCAGAGGGACAGGATGGGTGGGATCCATGTGCCCAGTATACTTCTGCTTCTAACACTTCTTTGCTGTTAATAAATGCAGCTTACCAAACAGGAGAGACATGCGTGGAAACACTATGATGAAGTTGGTGATTAAGTACTTCTTAGGTATCGGGGCTCCTCATAAGTAGGGGAGTCACACTGGCAATGGAAAGGAACTGCTGTTTGGAGTGAATGAGCACCCGTTTCCTTTGGCTCTTGTGTGTCATTTGGAGTGAGGGGTCTACTTTCCTAAAGTATGACCTTCTGTATAATTCTTCCCGTATCAGAGTGATTTATCATGTTACCCTAGAAGGACCTTAAAGTTTGTAGGGGACTAAGAAATAAAAGTTTTCACAATGCGTTCTTCAAGAGCTATGATTAATTCTGTGTATTTCGTCTGCTCTAAGCAAAGATAAACTATAACTATCCTTCCAGGAACTGATTGTTCTTAAGGGTCTAGGAAGGGGAAATTCTGATTAAATCTGCTTAATCCTTCAAACAACGAAACGGTTTGAAATGCTTTCATTGCAAATGGTTCTAAAATGCCACAGTTCTTACAAGACCAGGTCTGGTAGAGCATGGTGAGTTTTCTCAATGAACCAGGACCCTCATTAAGAATACCAGCTACACAGCTCTTTGGCAAGCCTGGGATGCACTCGGGAGCCTTTGAGTCTGTAGGTTTAACTGACTTCTTTTTTATGATTTCCCCCCAGATGTCTCGTTTTCCTGCCTCCTGCCAACACGGAGTTTTGCTTCCCTCCCCCCCACCCCCATTCCCCAAAAGTCCGGAGTCTCTTGGCATTGTGATCTTCTAATTAGCTTTTTCTCTCTGCTTCCTTGTGACCACTTCTGTTCTCCTCTGCCAGTTTCTGACCCCTGGGAGCCTGTTCCAGATCACCAGAGCATCTCTTCCCTTTCTTCCGTATAACCTAGAGCCAGCCCGAGCTTTCTGATTGGGTCTGGATTAGTAACCTAACAATCACGAAATAATGCTTCTTTGACCCGACCAGCAGTGTCTGATGAGGACAGGGGCGCTGACCGTACCGCTATACATTTGAGAAAAGCGCATGTGTTTCTGAACTGCTGTTCTCGTTTTACCTACATAATTTTGGTTATTTTGTCCCTGTTCTTTGAGCCTCCTTAGTGTTGATCAGGGGGGGAGAAAAGATGACCAATCCCATTCCCTCTTTTCAAGGCAAATAACATACTGTTATTTCCATTTTTGATGTATGATCCAGTGAGTGTTTTTTCTTTCTTTCTTTCTTTCTTTCTTTCTTTCTTTCTTTCTTTCTTT
>JADRCD010217342.1:53721-70132 GCA_019843815.1 Montemys delectorum
TTTCTTTCTTTCTTTCTTTCTTTCTTTCTTTCTTTCTTTCTTTCTTTCTTTCTTTTTTGACATGACTGTTTTGCTGGCAGTATATATCCATATACATTGACAGACCTGCTTTAAGTCAATAATAATAATATTCAGAATTAGGAACACTTCGTAAACAGCAGCAGCGAGGATCATAAGGGAGGCGACTGCCTTTCCCCCATATTTAACATTCATGTTAGGGTGAGATGGTGAAAGGACAGTTACTGAATGTGCTTTTGCTCTGTGTCCCACGAGAGATATGCATATTATCTGGAGCATCATAAATTCCTATTCTTTTCCTGCCTCCGATGTGAACTCACATCTCTTTATCAAGATTAACGAGGGGGTTAAATTTGGCGTAATGCTCATTATTGGTGTTCAGTAACTTCAGGAAAATTTAAATACATGCATTAGGGCTAGACAGGGAAAAAATCATTGGTTCCTGGAAAGCTGCAACTTGCTCTCTGCAGAAGCACAGGGTTTGAAGAGATGTCTAGTGTTTAATGACCATGTTGTCACCCAGCTCACTGTCTCAGCCAGTCATCCTTGTGCAGTCAAGCTCACGGGGACTCCAGGTTAGACCCTCAAATTATCTCATTATTCTTATAGAAATGTCAGTGCAAAACACAAAGAGAAAGCACAGCACCTAAGACAGTGTCTGGTTAGTACTAAATGGCCCTCCATTAAGGCTCTGGTCTTCCATAGTGTTTTAAATGCCCTTTGGATTGTTTTGCTTTGAGGAGGCTTCATTTGATTCTGAAACAAAGTCTTGCTGTGTGGCCCAGGCTACCCTGGAACACATGATCCACCTGCCTTAGTCTCCCAAGCACTGGTATTATATTAATAACATACTGAGTTCCCTTTTAAAAGAAGGAGGTCATTGTCTTATCTCCTAATCGACTAATTCTTTCTCATATTCCTTTGCTCTTTCCTAACCCTGTTTGCTCTTGTCCAGTTGGTTTATTTGCACTGCTTTTTTATTTCTACATTTATTTCCACAGTCTTGAAATAATTGTGCATTGCGAAGCAATTTTCAGTGGAGACTGAGAAAGAGTTACCTTGCCCTTCCTGATGCTGTTCTTTGAGGTTAACACACATTCTCCAGTCATCCCTACAGCAGATGCAAGAGCCAAGGTGAAGGGGGAATTCATAAGGAGGTATATCCTCTCTAATCAGGCCAAACTATTATGCAGAGCCAAGGATCCCCTCTCCTTCTCCCTGGGAATATAGTACAAAGGGACCTTTTAAAATATTAATAATGTACTTATATGAATGTAGTTACTTTGAGACAATCTAAATGTCTTTAGAAGTTAGTTTGGAATTCAGTCTGCATCTCTCCAGGAGTAAAGAGTTTTCTAAGTTTGTCACATACTAACTATAAAGACTTGCTCTAACACTTTGCATTTTCTTGTTTGAAGACATTGCAGCTTGAGGTCACTCAGCTTTCATTAGTCTGTACAAAAGGAATCGAATCTTTTTTTGTTTGTTTGTTTTTAAATTTTTTTTGAGATCATAACAAAATTACACCGTCCCCCCTTCTTGTTCATCCCTTCACCGTCTCCCTTCTACTCCTTTGTTCTACCTCAAGTTCATAGCTATTGTTACATATGTGCGTGTGTATATATATCCCTAAGTGTATAAATACAACCTATCCAGCCTGTAAAATGTTACGTCTATGTTTTCAGGGCTAGCCACCCAGCATGGACAACCCATTGGTATGCTCTTCCTTGGGAAGACTATTTCTCCTACTCAGCATTCCTCAATTGCCTGTGGTTCTTAGCGTAGGGCTGAGGTCTCTGGGGCTTTCCCCATCCACCTTAGTGTGTCTATTGGGGCCATCCTAATGTAGGACTTATTTAGGCAGCCAGGTTGTTGAGTCTTCGTGGCCGTGCCTTCTCTGACATTTCTCAGAGACACCATCTCATAGCAAGCTCCCTGATTCATCGGCTCTTGCACTCTTTCCTCCCCTCTTCCACAATGTTCTCTAAACCTTAGGTGTGGGAGTGTCTTGTGGATGGATCCTTTCCACAGCTTTTCTTTTTTGTGGTTGCAAGGAGAAGCTAGTTCCCTTGAAGAGGAATAAGATGTACCCTTACCTGCAAGTCTAAAGATAAATATTTAGAATTGGTTTTTGTACTTGGGAGTCTTTCTCTGTCTTGATCAGCATACTCTCTCTTCTCTGGACTCTCATAAGCTCTTCAGAGGGTAGAGATCAGCTTTTAAGATGAATACTAGGTGCAAAAATACTTTGTATTTATTTGAGAATTAAGAGAGAAACAGTTAAGATCCTCGTCAATTACCTTCAACTTATTGTTGTCATTTTTGACCACAGCAATATACGGCCGTAATCTTCAGTGAGTAGTCAGTGGCCAGCAGTTCCTCTTCTGAGGCTGTAACTGTCATTGTGAAGTCCGTTGATCATCCTCCAAGTGTAATTTATATTCGCTTCCCCTAAATGTATGCCATTATAGCTGCCCGCACTCCAGCTCCCGTGCCACTGTCTGTCCATTCCCACGGTCCTATGAGATCTTACTGTAATTCATCTTTTGTCAACTTGGCACTGGCTTCTGTTTTGTCACCTCCAAGCCTTGGCTTACAGCCGCTTCCTCTGGGAAGGAGCCCGTGATTAGCCCTGACTGGCACTGATCATTCATGTTTGACATCAGGATGGCATCCAAAAGACTTCGGCATCTATGTCTTCCTTGACAGATCACTCTTGAGTCTGATTTATTCTTTTTTGATGGGAGGACTCATACAAATTGGGCGTGTTCTTCAAAGCACCCACAATGATGGCATATAGCTGCCACATTCAGTTTTGTCCACATGCTTTTCTAGAAGCAACCTCTTTCTGAGCTAACCAGGCACCTCCTCCTGATGCTATATCAGGTGTCTTCTCTCAAATGTGCTTCTAAGGGATCTCGATAGTAGTGTTGCTACAATGAGATCTTACTAGAAACATACGTCAGCAATTGTTCTTCTCTTTCTCATTAAATCTTTGAAGTTTTGTCTCTTGCTTCCTGAGGGTTTTCTTTCTATAAAATAGTTAATAAATCTTTATAGACCACAGTGATAGTCATTGCTACATGTTACCAAAGGGTTTGTATAGGTTTCTAGTAGTTTTTAGTCTTTCACTTTACTTTTTTAAAAAAAGATTTTATTTATTTAATGTGTGCAAGCACACTGTAGCTGTCTTCAGATACACCAGAATGTTACAGATGGTTGCAAGCCACCATGTAGTTGCTGGGAATTGAATTCAGGACCTCTGGAAGGGCAGAGCAACCTGCTCTTAACTGCTGAGCCATCTCCCCAGCCTCCTATTTCACTTTACTTTTAAGACGACTATTTAGAAGGACCAAAAATCAACATGATACTAAAAGAAACATATCAAGAAGCCCTTTCCCCAGCGTCTCTATCACCCTGTCTGCACCATGCCCAAAGGAAACTACTTTTTCCTGCTTTTTTGAGTCTTCTGTACTTGTGCAAGCACATGCACATAATAATATTATGTTACCGGCTTCCTTACTATGAGATTATCATACTCAGAGCAAATTATTTGTGTGTGTGTGTGTGTGTGTGTGTGTGTGTGTGTGTGTATGCGTGTTGCTTTTCAAAATTAGAGACTCTTCCCTATCATCATTTGGTTGGAGAGCACTATCTTTATTCATCACAACTTCATGCTGTTCTGTTGTTGGGATATCTTATAGTTTATTTAAGTGATCCTCAGTGGTGGACTCTTGTAGCATTTTGGTATGTAATAATGTTGATACTGGAGAGAATGACCTGGTGCACATATCATTTCAACTTAATTTCTTCTGGTCCTTATCTTCTGTCCCTTACCCTTTCCCATGTAGTCTCAGGTCATAGGGAGACTGTGTGCATATTTCTATATTCACTGTGATCTTCCAACTAGAGAAACAATGTCCAGCGTCTGGACTATTGGTGTTTCCTATGAGTCTCAATCTTGCATTCCTCCTTGGGCAACTTTAACTAAGTTAAAGTTAGCTAAAAGAGACTGAATAGAATTTAGAGGAAGGGCTGGAGAGATGACTCAGCAGTTAAGAGCACTGACTATTCTTCTGGAAGTCCTGAGTTCAAATCCCAGCAACTACATGGTGGCTCACAACCATCTGTAATGAGATCTGATGCCCTCTTCTGGGGTGTCTGAAGATAGCTACAGTGTACCTACATATAATAAAAAAATAAATCTTAAAAAAAAAGAATTTAGAGGAAGTATCCCATTATGAGAGATAAACAGTCAAACAGTGTGGAGTTCTATTAATGAAATATTTTTTTTAATGTACTCATGTTATTGGTTACTTTCAAGAAAATGAATAAAAATATTGTATATAGATTTAAAAGTAGAAAGTATTATATTTATAAGTAAAAGTAGTTAAGCATCAAATTTATGTCGTAGAATACTGTTTTGGACCCATAACTATTCTGAACTCTGAGCTGAAAGCAGCAGCTATCTATACATTGGTCTGTGTGTATTTGCAGGTGTAGGAATTGCTTGTGTGGACAGTTGCAACACACAGCATTCCAAAGGAAAGCTTTTTAATATAAATTTTCATTGTTGTTTATTCATTGTAGAGAGTAATGGGTTTAATATGAGAATTTGGTACAAGGACATCATGAACTTTGATTGTGTTCTGCCCTATTGTCTTCCTCCCATGTTAATCTTGTCAATCCCCATAGACAATATGGCTCCTGTTTTCATTTCTTATGGTGATTGTAAAATTTTTTTTTTTTTTTTTGAACAGGGTTTCTCTGTGTAGCCCTGGCTGTCCTAGAACTCCCTCTGTAGACCAGGCTGGCCTCGAACTCAGAAATCCACCTGCCTCTGCCTCCCAAGTGCTGGGATTAAAGGCGTGTGCCACCACTGCCCTGCGATTGTAAAATTTTCAAGTGCATAATTTTATTTTATTCTTAAGTCTTTTTTTTTTTCTTCTGTAGTTTCTATTGTATCTCATTTTATACAGTGTGTGACCCACTTTGGACCTTGAACAACCTACTTACTTTCCTCCCCTTCTCTTCCTCCCTCTCCCTCCTCCCCCTCCCCCCCCCCCCCCTCCCTCCCTCCCTCCCACCCGCCCCCCGTTCGTCCTCCCTCCCCCCTTCCTTCCTTCCTTCCTTCCTTCCTTCCTTCCTTCCTTCCTTCCTCCTTCCTTCTTTCCTTTTTTCCTTCCTTCCTCCCTCCCTCCTTCCCTCCCTCCTTCCCTCCCTCCTTCCCTCCCTCTCTTCCTTCTCTGAGACAGGGTCTCATGCAGTGCAGACTGGCCTTGAACTTTCTATGTGTAGCTGCAAATGACCTTGAACACTTAGTCTTCCTGTCTCAATCTCCCAAGTGTTGGGATACAGGCATGTACTATTACACCTGGCAACCTTGACTTTCCAATAATTAAACAGAACTAGTCTTTTCATAGAACTTAATTTGTTCCATTCATAGATAAATTCAATTTATTCCTTACCGACTGTTTCCTGTGTTTACTTTCCATTGTACACATAAAATATTATGGATAAGATGTTCAAAATAGTGCCAGACCCAGTATAGCTCTTCAGGAAGGAAAATACTTGGCTCATCTGATTCCTCATTTGTTCAAATGCAAGTGATAAGTCTGTGAAATTATTGAGAGATGTTATAACTATGAGGATGTAAAGTGTCTATCATGGTATTTAATTATGGTAATTTCCCAATAAACAGAAGTTCTGTATATTCTTTCTAACACGCAATGCTTGATGAGTTTCTTTTGCATTTGGGGATGTTTGGAGGTTGCTGTAAATGGTTAAATTATTCAAATGATGTCTGACGATCATCTCCCACACACTAGAAAAGTGACTATAGAGGGGATGAGCTGTTCCCCGTGCTTACATGTGAGTATTTGGTGTCTGCTCATGACCTCTCTATTTTTCTGGCAGTCCATTAGAAATGCTGTAGAGGATACACTTCTATCAGCAAGTTATCAGCAGCTGAAGAATTTTCAGTTTTCTGCTCACTCAGTGCTTGTAAAAATTGAATATATATCGCTTCCCCTTTATCATGTTCAAAATCTCTGGTTCACAGTCTGTTGAAATTCATCTTGTTATATTCAAAATGCGTCTCTGGGAAGCGGCGACAGGACACAGCCTTGAGTCCACTTTACTGCTCCATGCTTTTGCTGCAGTTCCTTTTCTACACATTTACTTAGAGATATTTTGTTTTAATCTCCTATTCCTCTTCTATAGCCAAGGGTTTTTTTGTTTTTGTTTTGTTTGTTTGTTTGTTTGTTTGGTTTTTTTTTATTTGCTTGTGAAAAGTAATATTTTTTCCAAGCTATATTCTGTGTGATACAATATGGCTGTGCTTCAAGATATTCCCTCAGCTTTTGCATCCAGCTACTAATTCAATGCTATGAAAAAAGAAAAAAAGAAAAAACAAAACCAAACCAAGCCTAGCTGATGTTTGTGGCGATGGGTCAGCGCCAATAGAAGGAAATAATTTTGAGGAAGATGAATCCATTTCCAAGTAATGTTGGCTGAGTCAAAGCTTACATTGGAATGTGTTAGGTTGTCTGATGGAAACCAAATTTGAACAAGAGAGGGCTGTGTGTGCTGTCTTTGCTTACTCACGTATATCGTATGGTATATGTGCGCATAGGATACAGTCTTACTTTGATAGTTAATTTTAGCAAATCCTTGAGGATTTTTCATGGTCCTGACTGAAAGTTTTCCTGGTGGGTCTTTTAAACAATAGTCCTAAACCAACTTAAAAATAACATGCTATTTCCTAAAATATTTTCTATGTGCTTGGCAGGCTGTCCAACTGCTATGTCTCATTTAATCATTGTTCCAGACCTGAAGGAAGCGAGCGTTATTAACCCCAGTGCACAGGTAAAGAAATAAACTCTGAAAAGTTAAGTGGCCTGCCATGCTCACACTGTTATTGGGTCGCCAGAGTTGATGTTGAGTCTTGATTTATACACAATTCAGGGTTTTATTGAGTTTCTGATTTATGTGGAGGTACCCGTGAGATTTCTTTTACCTTGCCACTATTACTTTAATTTTTTTTTCCTTCTAAGAGTATAATGTCTCAGTAGTGACAAAAGAATTGTTAGTAGTTTTTCCTACTCTGCTTTGGACAAGAATGGGTGGGAGAATCTTGTAAGAACATATCAGTTTCACACATCTCCTATTGCTAGGAGACCAAACTTTTAATTTAATGGGGTAAGTCACTTAGCCAAAGACAGATCTGGGCTCTTTTTCAAATTATTATAATTAATATTGATAAATTAGTATAATTGCTTTTGATAAATTACTAGAAAAATGGAAGAGATTTGTTATCACCTTCTACAAGGAAAATGAGCGCTCATGGGGACTTTACCACATTAATGGCATTATTCAAGAGAGAGACTCTGTCTAAGCACCTATGCATCAAAAGTGCACACGAGTATACTTGGGCTATTACTTAGTCTCATGCTTAGCAAGGTAGCCCCACCCCAGAAGACAGTCACAGGAATCGCAGGGCCTCTACTCAGGCAGCGCTGTGGAGTTTCACTCTTCTTTTTGGTAAACATTAATTAACTTATTTAATGTATATGAGTACACTGTAGCTGTCTTCAGACACACCAGATGAGGGCATCAGATCTCATTATAGAGGTTGTGAGCCACCATGTGGTTGCTGGGAATTGAACTCAGGACCTCTGGAAGAGCAGCCAGTGCTCTTAAGATTGAGCTGTTTCTCCAGCCCAGAGTTTTGCTCTTACAAGACACTGAATCTACAGAGACCTAAGGGAGCAACTCCTGTGTCACCAGGGATACAGTACTGCATGGCTTACAAATGGTTAAAACGATGAGTTTAGGTTTTAACACAATAAAAAAAAAACTTTCTATTCTCCCCACTAACTGGTTTTGAATAAAAATGTAGCATTGCTGCTTCCCCTTGACTTTTGTTTTTCAATCATGTTTTGACAAGGAAGAGGGAAGCATTGCTTTCCCAGACAGCCTAAGGAAAATAAATATGTGAGGTGCTTGGGTTATCACCTTAGAATGTCTTTTTCTGGCTGCTGTACCTGAATATGTATGCTTGCACTTTCACTCTTTCTTCTTCTTTTTAAAAATCACTTTTTATTTTGTGTCAGACACTTGAGGTACATATCTTATACTCTTTTTAGAAATTAGGATAGTGAGAGGCTGGAGAGATGGGTCAGCAGTTAAAAGCACTGAAGGCTCTCTCCAGAGGACCCAGGTTCAGTTCTCACCACCCACATGGCAGCTCTTGACTGTCTGTAACTCCCAGATCTGACACCCTCATACAGGCAGGCAAAACATTTGTGCACATTAACTAAAAAAATAATTTTAAAAGAGAAATCAGGACATTGAGGGCTGGACAGTTTAGCTAATGGGAGTGAGAGGTTGGAGGCGAACTCTGATTCTGAGAACCTTGCTTCTGAGCCTTGGTTGTGGTACCTGTGGCAGCTGTGGGGTGTGGTTGTGACTTCTGCTTTGGTGGGAAGGCTGCCCAGATGGTAGCCTTTCTCAAAATAAGATGTATGATTTCTGAGGAATTATAAAGTTGAGTTCCTAGTAAATTAATGTTATCTTTCCATTCCCAGCTTCCCCACAATGAATTATGGCTTTTCTGTAAAGAATATTTATTAAATAGTGCATTTTAGCTGGTACATGAGGATATATAACTGTTGAGTTCATGTTAATAGCATATTTAAGCTCTATGTAATAGGATAACATGATTTTAATTCTTGGGGTTTGGGACAGGCTTGTATCAAACATATCTGTTTCATAATGAGCCCCCAGTTGTATGCCGAGTCCTGCCTTTATTAAATTGTACAGAGAAATCCCTTTGTAAAGTCAGACTGACTCCTTCCTCCTTGTAGGAAGACAGATTAATAATATTTCGCTATTAATTAGGTCCCATCTGCTCATCCTGCTTTCCATTCTAAAGGTTATACTTATTACCATATTCGCAAACCAACCCAACTGTGTAATCGAAGTTAAAAAAAAAAAAAAAAAAGAAGAATATTTTTTAAGGTTTAATCTTGGTTTTTGTAGCATAGTCTTTTGGCTGCTCTAGAGGAGAGACCACTGACTCCGTTTCCTTCTTTTTCTTTATTTTCTTTGATTCTGTGTTGTTTCTCCTTGTCATCCAGCCAGATGCCACAAATTACCCAAAATCAAACTATCTGATATGAGATACAGTAATGGAAGATGGGGCACACCCACTTAGCCGCTGTTTTGGCCCAAAGCTAGCTTCAGGATCCAGGTCACAGAAAAGAACTTTGGAGCTATGCGAGGCTCCAGTCCTTAGCATGCGAGGGAAGTGATCTTCCTCCCCCAACTCCCCACCTCTTTCTTCTTCTAATTCAGTGTCCACATCTCAACGAGAGAGGACCCACTTGCCCAGGCCTTAGGACACGTCTTTGGAATGCGCTGCAGGAGGATGAGAAAATGTTTGGAAGAAAGCAGGCCCTGACTTCGTAGCTAAAAATATGAAGGAGTGAAGTCCATACCACAAATTGAGTAAACTTTGATGATAGGGGATTACTGGAACATTTTATTAAGTTGGGTTTTGCTTAAAAAAAAATTAAATTTTGAAAAAAAATTGAATCCCTGAGCTTACGTGTAAGGGCTTGGCTCGTGGATGGCGGTCATTACAGCAGCTGGCAATGGCTTGGCTCATAGATGGCGGTCATTACAGCAGCTGGCACAGCTCCCCAAACCCCTTACAGCCACACCCTTCAGTGACCCAGCTCATTCTTCCCTTCTCCATCCTCTTCCTGCCCCTTCCTGTTAGATGCCAGCTGCCTGTTTCCTAGTAGCCCCAGGCACATCTCTCTCGGGACCAGACAGTAGCATCCGTCCAAGTCTTCTTTAGAAGCTGTCCGTCCCACCATTTGCAACCCCACTTAGAAACTGATTGTGTATAGAGTAGCCAGATATGTCCTCTCTCACGGTCTGTCTTTCCTTCCAGGGTGTTCTTTCAATACCATCATGGGTGTCTGATGAAGTAGGTCATGCTGGTAAGGCGGTTGCATTCCGGCATAGTATTTGAAAAAGGATGCCTTCATTCTTTTAGATGTAATTCTTTGAAGAGCTGATAAATAAAAGAGAATGGAGGGGGGGGATAGGAGCTGGAGAGATGGCTCAGCGGTTAAGATCACTGACTGCTCTTCCAGAGATCCTGAGTTCAATTCTCAGCACCGACATGGTGGCCCATAACCATCTGCAATAGGATCTGATGCCCAGAAGCTACAGTGTACTCATCTATACATAAAATAAATAAAATAATTAAAAGAGGGAGTGGACAGGAAGGCAGGCTCAAAGTTTCATCTTTTCTTTTCTTTTCTTTTCTTTTCTTTTCTTTTCTTTTCTTTTCTTTTCTTTTCTTTTCTTTTCTTTGGTTTTTTGAGACAAGGTTTTTCTGTATAGCCCTGGCTGTCCTGGAACTCACTCTGTAGACCAGGCTGGCCTCAAACTCAGAAATCTGTCTGCCTCTGCTTCCCAAGTGCTGGGATCAAAGGCGTGCGCCACCACCGCCCGGCTTCTTTTTTTTCTAATCAAATAACTATATTATGAGAAGCATCTTGTCTCCAGAAGGTGGGATATAATACTATCTTAAACATTTTGTAGCTTAAAAGGATTATAAATTACAGAAGAATTCTCAAGTAGACAGAGATGATAGCCGGTTTGGAGAGGAATTAGACCTGTGCTGTCCTGGGGGATCTAGGGTAAGTTTACAGGAATGTGTACCAGTGGGAGTCCGTTGACTGTGGCTGTCTCCCCCTTTGCTCCCCAGCCAGTGCCTCCTCGCTCACTTAGATCTCTCTACACCCATGCTTTGACAACTTACAGTTTAGAATCTCCTTGGCGAGGCTGATGCTAGGTGGCTTTGCCTAGAGTCAGATTGGCTATGAGGCATGGGAAGCCGGAGCATTGGTCTTTCAAAATTGCTCCTCAGGCAAGTCTAATGGGCAGCCCGAGTTGAGCACCCTGCTTCAGCAGTGCAGAAGGTTCTTAGAGAGAATTGCCTTAGGATTCCCTGCCTCCTGCACCCTCCCCCCGCCCCCCAGCCCAGTCAGTGGGACTTACAGGCAACCTAGTTCCTCACTGTAGTCTAGGCTTCACTTGCTGCAGTAGAACAATCAGAGTCTGGCCATTAGTCCCCTGTCTGTACAGAAAGGATGCATTTGTCATCTGAGTGCACAGTCATGAGTGCCTTGCTGGGGAAGTCCAGTCCTGGGCTGTGAAGGCCCCGCCTCCTATAAGCCACCCGGCATTGTCTGGATGGCCTGGATGGATGATTGATTGATTGTGAGGAGTGTGCATAATGGTAGAGTATATGTGTATGATGAGGTTTTTTTTCCCCCCAAACATGGGCTCTCTCAGCTTCTCTCAAAGCTGGTTCAGAACAGGTGCTAATGTACATCCACGCACAGCAGAGTCACACAGAAGCCAGTGCTAAGGTGGGGCGTGGATGGCGATCACAGGCCTCAGCCCTTTCTCGAGGTTATTGCTCCCATCTCTCTATGTGTCTCACTGCTGCTCAGTGACACATTAAATGTGACAGATTTTTGTCTCATCGGTACTTCTCCAAGACTACTCAGAAAAATTAGTCAGAAGATGATGCACGCAGGCCTTCCTGGCTCTCCTGGCTCCATCATGGCACGTGTGCTGGACTGTGCAAGCCGGAATAGCAACAGGCTCCCTGGTTTGTCATTCGGTCCGGCATGTGGAAGAGTGATGACTTAGTCTCACTGCCGTTTCCCTTCCCTTCACCTGCCCATCACCCACTGCAAGCTCTTCTCACAGCCACTGATCCATTGATGCTGCCGAGCTCCAGGTTCCCCTCTTGTGAGGTCTGTCTCTGCAGCTCCTCCATGATAGGGCTTGTGGGAAATCCCTCGTGTTCCTTTCACTTGTATGAGGCAATCTGCAGGCTTACCAAAAAGGAAATCACATTGCTGATCTCTCGTTTCCCCTACACAAACATAAGGCTTTAAATTTTGTTTTTTGTTTGTTTTGTTTTGTTTTGTTTTTTTTCTCCAGATAGAGTTTCTCTGTGTAGTTCTGGCTGTCCTGAACTCTCTCTGTAGACAAAGCTGACCCTAAACTCAAAGATCTATCTGCTTCTGCTCTAGTGCTAGGATTGAAAGTATGTGCCACCATTGCCTGGCTAGTTTTTAGTAATTTTTAAAGTGATTGGGATGTGTAATGTTAATTTTTGAGACAAAAAAAAGGGGGGATATTTACAGGGTTTTTAAAAGTGTCTATGTGCTACAATTAACCTCGTAGCATTTGGTTTAGATTTACTTTGAGGATGAGAGCTGTGTATTCATTGGTTCCCGTGCTCACATTGGTGTGTCAAATGAGTGCTGCTATTTTGTGAAGGTTGACTATTGGTATAGACAAGCCTCCTTACACCAGCTGTATTTTTAATGTTAGAAATCCACTGGAAGGGTCAGAAAGATGGTGCAGCACAAAGTTGGCTGGCCTTGCAAACCTGGACATGAATTTGATCCCTGGAACCCACACAGAGTTGGAAAGAGAGATCTCATTTCACAGAGTTATCCTTTGACCTCCACATACTCGCTGTGGCATGTGGACACCCCCCCCCCCCCCCAATACACACACAACAACAGAGACCTATTTGGAAATATTCTGTACTTCTATGGAATTGACAATGCAGGAAGTAAAGTAACTGCTTTGGGAGATAGATGGGACTATATTTTGGGTTTATCTAAGATGATTTTAAAAATGATTTGATTCTTCATTGGTTCATGCATCCAATTGCTCTCTTTGAATGTGCAACAATGGGTCAATCTCCTTGATCTATACAAGGAGATATTTATATCTATATAAATATGTGAGGGTTTCACAAAGGCCATTGTCTTCTAAGCAAAGAGTCAGTGTGCTTGAGAAAGAATGAAGAGGGCATGGCATAGTGGAGACCCCACCTCAAGGGTTTCTGTGGATGCCTGGACATGAATATTAATAATAGTGTTGTCAAGTATGACCATGATTTCATGAGTAGCAAGCAATCAAAATAGTGAGGTCACTTGCATGATGGCTTTTGAATGCCAGGCTCAGTAAAAACAAAAAGCAAGCAAGCAAGCAAGCAAGCAAGCAAACAAACAAACAAAACCCAAAAGAATATCTGCAGCAGCCTAGAAAACCAAATGTAGGCTGCAGACTCTGTGGGATGTGGCTCCTTGTGACTCTGCCCCCTTCCACCCCAACACTTCCCAACACGTGCAAACCATTTAGTCAGGGTAACTTACTTTAAAAGCCTTTCTTCAAAATATATTCTCAGCGCTGAAAATCATCTCATGTTAAATGATTAAAAATCATTGAAAAAACAGATGGTAGTAAAATATGTACAATGATAGCTTCATTTCACACATACACTCCCCTCTTGACCCACCCACACAACTGTTAAGTTTTTTGCATTAAGATCTGAACTGGTTACAAGGGTCTATGATTATTGGTGTGAAAAAAAGTTCTCATAAATATGGGTACATACACTATTCAAATGACTAAATGAGTTATGGCCACGTTATTTCTCGGAAGAATTTATAAATGCAATGTTTGTTTCCGTGAGCCTGACCCAGCCTCCTGACTGTGAAACATAAGATTCTTTCCTTGTATGTGCAGTCATTTGCCTTGAAGATAAAATCATGTTCATGACTAGAGGGCCTGGCTTGCTGACATTTGACAGAGAACTACAAACTCTTCTCTCCCTGGGTGGAATTCATTTGGAAGCATTTCAAGAATGTCATTCTTCTTAAGTTTTATGTTTGGAGAACAGGAAGCAGGTAACTGCAAGAGATGAGCTCTCCTATTTCTTTAGCATGTTACAAAGCTCTGGAAATCTGCCTTCCTCTACCTGCATCTATCCTCTTCACTGCTTTGATTGAAAGGCAAAAGCCTGTTGCCACTCTTGTTGGACAAGTCAGAAACTAAGATAGAGACCTGTGACCTGTCTATCCAAGTCAGGGTTCCTTCCATTAGATCCACAGAGAATGAATAGTTGCTTTCTCTGATTTTATATAAGCATTTTGTGGGACATATATTTACATAAGACAAGGAACTGTAGCTGGCCATTGCTAAGAGTAGGCAGGCACACTGAGGGATTCTTGGTTTGGCAGGATTTCAGGAACCAGACAATTTGGGATTTAGAACTATAAGCAAAAGAAGCAAAACTCAGGTCATTTACGTTTGCTTAGCAAGGAACAAATCTGGAATGCATGCATACTGTAGAATTGATAGCTTTTGGGGAGGATCTCTTTCCTCTCTGGGGCTCATATGGGTAATTAAGGGAGAAGGTAAAGAATGCTAAAGGAAGTTCTTCAAATGATGATGATAAAGCACAAAGATAGACAGATGACATTGCATCCTTTCGAGACTCATCGATGAGCTATGGGGAAGACAGCTGATGCTTTATTAGCTAATGTGCCTCTCTGCAAAAGCATCTCCTATGCATCTTTACTACATTTTACACATTTGACATATTCACTGTGTCAAGTAGGATTTATTGCCTTTATTGGTATGTGTGTGAGTGTGTATGTAAGTATGTGTGAGAGTGTGTGAGAGTGTGTGTGTGAGAGTGTGTGTGAGTGTGTGAGTGTGTGTGAGTATGAGAGTGTGTGTGTAAGTGTGTGAGAGTGTGTGTGAGTGAGTGTGAGAATGTGTGTGAGTGTGTGTGTGTGTGAGTGTGTGAGAGTGTGTGTGTGAGTGTGTATGTGTGCATACTGTGGGTTTAGGGTCTTGGAGGTTACTCACTGTGTTTGCCTCTTAGCAAGGTTATTGATGACATCTTTTTTTGGGGAGGGGGCTTCTAGTTGTTTGTGATATCTTAGTCACTTCGGTTTTTTTGTTTTGTTTTGTTTTGTTTTGTTTTTTTCGAGACAGAGTTTCTCTGTGTAGCCCTGGCTGTCCTGGAACTCACTCTGTAGATCAGGCTGGCCTCGAACTCAGAAATCTGCCTGCCTCTGCCTCCCAAGTGCTGGGATTAAAGGCGTGCGCCACCACCGCCCGGCTGTCACTTTGTTTTTAAGAAATGAAATGTAAGAGATAAAAATTAAACCCGGCCAGCTCTTTCAGCAGTTTTCAGCTAGGTGCATGAACAAGTTAAATCTATTGTTAAATTAGAGTTTGTGGTTATCTTAATTCAGCCATCTTGCTTTTCCTCATCAAGCATAATTCAGTTGGGTTTATATAACAAAGCCTAGGTCTGCTTGTATCATTTCCTCCTGAATTTGTTCTCTTGACCCCACATTTGCAAGTCTCAAGGCTGTTGTTCCCTGTCACACTGTTGGATGGTTGGTAGGGGCCCTACTTAATGGTAAGTGATGGTAGTGCCAGAATGTGCTGGAGTCTGTTTTAGAGCAAGCTGAGGACCCTTGGTACCTGTTATAGGAGGCAGAGTAGTGTGCAGGTTTTCATGTCACACTGCACCCGGAGCACCTGTTCAGTGAGAGGCATCAGCTAAATTACTAGACATAATTGATGTTTGTGCAAAACATAGAACATTTGTTTTTCTCTCCTTGTGGTTAATGCTCAGCTTGATAATTTAAATGAGACCTTTTCCTCTCTCTTCTCATCTCTTTCTACATTCTATTACACACATTGTTCCCCCCTTAGCCTCTGTCCCCTGGGCACTAACAGTTGCTAAGTGCTTCTTATGGAGGATAATATATTTAGGAAGCAATTTTCATTCAAGACGGTAATGCTACCTGGCCCCCTTTCTACGGAGGCATTTGAAAAATGCAGATATGATACAGTTACCTCTCCCAAGTAGAGTCGTTTGAAGTGGATGCACGTAATATATGGTTTTTAATAATCTTTCTGTTCTGGAGCGAGAACTGGCCTGTGAGCGGGGTGGCCCGATGAAACTCACTTTCCTGTAAACATGGCTCGAGCAGAGTCAGCCAATTTCAAGGCAGATTAGTGTCAGTGCAGAGACCAGGATAAATAGGTGGTGAACATCCCTTGAAGAAAAGAAAAATCGTGAGAAGATCCCTTCCTAGGACCCGAGAACACAGTGGATGACTAGAGATGTCCAGTATGGGTCAGTGTGCCAAAGACCTGCTAACTGCCTGTATGGTTTGTGGTTTTGTGTTTTGTTTTGTTTTGTTTTCTACAAAACTAGAAATCTAGCTATATTAGAAAACAAACAAACAAACAAACAAACAACCAAATCCTAACTCAGACCATTTAAGCTACGTACAAAACTGAAGTCTTTCCAGAGGCTCATTTGATGTGTGTGACTGATTTTTTTTCATCAACTCATATTTTTAGGTGAGTTAGCACAACAAAGCCGAGAGAGAGAGAGAAAGAGAGAGAGAGAGAGAGAGAGAGAGAGAGAGAGAGAGAGAGAGAGAGAGAGAGAGAGAGAGAGACATGT
>JADRCD010217342.1:76203-89020 GCA_019843815.1 Montemys delectorum
TTTTTTTTTTTTTTTTTTTTTTTTTTTTTTTTTTTTTTTTTAATACTGGGCATCCTATAGTTTTATGAAGGAGAACTTTTTCCTACCTTCTTTTCTTTTGAAAGATAGACTCAAATATCTGTTAAGAATCTTGTAGCCTCTTAGACAGTATGCAGGTCTAAAGAGGGAAGCTGTGGCTGAAGATAGCAAACCTGGGATGGAATGCTGCCCCAGCCTCAGCCGTTTAAACAACAGTGATAATTGCAATAAGAGGCACTATCTTCTCCTATCGCATGCTAGCTCTCTGTATGCACCTTCCTGAGTTCTCTCAGTTCCTCGGGTGTCTTATCTTGCTCAATATTATTACATAGTTGGACAATGGGGAAGCCAAAATTCCAATCCAGATGTAGTTATGTCTAAAATCTTTACTATTATGATTATATAAATGATTTCACCACGATGCCACATATATAAAGTGAGGACATAATGAACACTTAATATCCAGAGTTGTTGGAAAGAATAGAGCAGGTTCATGCATGGTACACAGTAGGAACACAGAAAGTGGCAGGTCTGATCAGGACTATGTACTTTTGTTATGGGCCCTTCACTTAAAATACACACACACACACACACACACACACACACACACACACGTGTATATATATACATATATATACATATATATGTGTATATATATATATATACATATATTCTCTGTCTCTTTCTCTCACACAGACACACACATATGTATATATATGTGTGTGTGTGTATATATATATTTATATTCTCTGTCTCTCTCTTTGTCTTTTTCTCTCACACAGACACACACACACACACACATACACACACACATTTTCGTGACCATGTTGGAAGGAAAATGGACACAATCCAGCATGGTTTTATTGATTTTTTTTTTAACCTTTTGGGATTTAGAAGAAGTTGGAAACATTGTTTAAGCTCTGGGTAGTGAGAGAGGTTTCTGTGCCTTGGGTCTAAATCAGCTCATATCATCAAAGGCTCCTTTTTAGTTTCAGAGGAACTTTTCCTTTGTGGATCAAGTTGGTGTTGGATTCTCTCCACTGACATAAGAATGTGGCCATCAAATGTCCATGGGTGTGAGCATGTGTACTGGGGATGAGCAAAAGATCCTGCCACCCTTGATATCACCTTGGTGAATATACATGAGAGGATGACCACTCCTTGTTGGTCCTCTGGCTTAGCTTGTCTTATTGTTTTCTGTGGTATCCTGTGACCCTTCTATTCCTCGTGAAAACACATTCTTTCTTGTTTGCTTGCTCCTGATTAGAACAGGTTAAGTTTTTTTGTCAGCTCATGGGTGTACCTGGGATCCAGGGTAGCTTTGCTGTTCTTTGTACCTCCCTTCAAGCCATAACTTCACACTGATTGTGGCTAATATTTCTCATCTTTGAGAGTGAAGCTCACGGTTACCTCAGACTTCGTGGATTTTGGCCTAGTCTACATGCATAACTCGTTTAATTGGGCTCATAACTAGATTAATTAGCTTGTGTTCTACCTGGCTGAGATCGCAGGCTTCTCTGGGAACAGTTCTCTGTTGCATCTTCTCAACACCTAAGCATTTAGTAAATTCCTGTCAGCTGAGTGACGGAATGACTGCTGGCTGGAAACCAGGGAGTTATGTAAAAAAGTGCCAATATGATTGTGCTTAGACTCAATCCATTAACAGCTCGGCTGTTTGGGGAGAGAGCAGGACTCTCGCCAAAAGTTTAGAATTTGAGAGAAACCTTTTAGAATCTCATCAGGATCCAGGCTGTGTTCTTTGATCAGTTAAGGGGGAAAAAAATAGCAATTGTCAGGCATAACCTGAGAATTTGTGGAAATCCTCCAGTGTGATGCCTGAACCCCAGCACTCCAGCAAAGGTTCTCTCCCTCCTGTGGATGAGAGACAATGTGCTTCCGATGCAGCCAGTGATATAATTAAACTTTTGAACCACATGCATGACTTTCGGGCAAGAAAGTGGCTAAAGCCCTGTGTCTAACGTGATTGAAGGGTGGAATCCAAAGTGAGGCTCTTTCAACTAATCTCTCCTTTCAAAATTCTCTAGAGGCTGGCCTTCTAGGGGTCCAAAGTTTACAATAAAACCCCTTTATACTTAAAATGTCATCGAAATACTAAGGCTAGCTCTTCCTGAAACACGAAGGGGTAAGCCCGTCCATTCTTTCCTCTTGACATTTGGTCTCATTCTATCTCAGATAAGTGGGTCTTGGATGTAATCCAGCTAGAATGGGGGATCCTTAAGTTTCTCTGTTTCCATGCGCTTTCTATATCGGAAAACGAAAAGGAGGAGGGGCACATCCTTCTGCTTGGGCTTCCATCAGGAATACCTGATATTTAGATTTCTTAGGAACTATGAAATGTTTGTAGGTACAACATCCCTGCTGGGTTACCAGCTTCATTTGGGAATGGTAAAATTCCCATTTTCACAGGCTACTTTCTCAAGCAAGGCTTGGCTTTTGTGTTTATATGGTAAAAATTCCCATCTTCACAGGCTACTTTCTCAAGCAAGGCTTGGCTTTTGTGTTTACAATAGACTTGTTTCAGAGCACCCAGGTGGTGGGGTGCCCTCGGAAAGCTCCCTGGAGGAGATTCCCATAGGCGTTTGAGTTAGTCATTTTGCAGGTGAAAGGTATTCTGATATACATTTCGCAATCTGATCTTGCTGCTAGCCAAAGGGTGAAAGCCCGGTGCTGTTGGCCACTAGATCTTTTCAAATGAAGAGTGAAAATGCAGATATTAACTCTTTAGACCCTAGGCTCAGCTAAGGTAGGCAAGTTGGAACAGGTGTCTGTGTTTTGGAATGGAGATAACCCTGGGGCCTGGGGTGAGGTAAGGAGGGCCGTGCAATGGTTGGACTGAATGGAGGTTTGGGGGGATTTTTATTCCACCTCCCTTATGACAACAGCAGCTGTTTTCCTGGGATTTGGAAGGAAGGAGGCTCAGTATTCAGGGGAGTCCTCTGGATATGTTCTCTCATTGCCCTGAAGGAAAGAATTTGGAAGTTAAAATTTGTTTATAAACAGCCATTATATTTTCCCCTCACGAGCCTGTTCCAGATGTGCTAGGTAGACAACATAAATTGGTCGAGTTGTGCTACCCAGCCTTTATTGTTATTGGTCAGTTTATGGAAAAAGGGCTTGAATTAGTCTTTCTCTAAGACAATTAAAAGAAATGTCAACATTGGTCCCGATGATGGATTTTTAAAATGTAATTGTTTTGTATTTAGCATGTTTCGGAATTGATTTTACGAATAGGGTTGCAGATTAACCTTTCTATAACAGACTGGAAAAATGATCACTTGAAAACATGGTGCCCCCTAATAGCGTTCTTTGTAGCAATCAGGGATAATCTGCTTGTGGGCAGTCATGTTATTAGCTCATTTCCTTAAGCTGTTTCCGAAACTCGTTATCTGATTGCCATGATGGTCTCGGCTATTGGGTTGGAGTACAGTCCCTTTATGTGTAATGTTTTTTTGTTTTTGTTTTTGCTTAAAATGATTATGGTAATGGTAATGGAAGAGACCTTTCTGTGAGAACAGTTAGTGAGACTACAAGACAAGAAAATAGCCATTTGGAAGAACTCAGTTTTGAACTCTGCCAGTGTGTTTAGAGAACCATGTGCTTTGCCTAGATGAGATCTGGGCTGTCGCCGTTAATGGCGTCCTTGGGTGAGTGTTTTATATGACCATTAAATTACTGTTTGTCCAGCATTTCCTCCTTTAGGAAATGAATCGGTGTGCAGAAAATAAATTAAATAAACCCTCCCCTCTCCTTTGTATGGCCTTTGTGGTTTCCACAAAAACTTTTATTTCTGGGGACCTCAAAGTATATTTGCTGTTGGCAAATGTTAATGTTCTCTTACCTACGTGATTTTAGAAGCTGATGGAAACCTGTTCTGTTAAACAGATGAAAGCGCTCTGTCATCCCTTCCTTCTTAACATCTTGAACAGTTTCTAAAGTTTTCATTTCTCTGGCGGGACGTCTGCTTGGAGGATGCAGACTCCTTGGAAAGAGGGACCTTATTCTGCACGATTTGTTTTTACTGTGCACGGTGTTTCTGCAGTAGTTCATTTTGTAGCTCTCAGGATTATCAGCTGTCCAGACTATCTTGTCGGCAAAGAAAAATAAAAGCAATTCCAGACAAAGCCTCCCCATTTTCCATTCTCATGTGTGAAGAGTTTGGTAGAAATATTAAGAAGTAACAAAGAGTATCTAAGCATGCCTGTACTAATTGGTGCGGAAACAATGTTTTTAATGGGTTCCCATCTTCTTAGTGAGGAGGATACCCTGTATCCTGGTGGCCACAGAACAATCCAAGCATCAGGGAGGGTATCCATTTACCTGCCTGGGTTTTAAATGTAGCTACAGGCTTCTAAAATTTTTTACCAGGGTCAATCTGTTTATAAATATGCTATTTTCCATAATTATTCAAAGATTCCTTCCTGTGTGATATGGGAAAAATGGTTTTTTTTCCCTTCCTGTTAAGAACTGGTTTTCATCTCTCAGATCTCTTTGATTAACCACCTGTTATGTTTCTACCTTCAGAAGAAAACCAAAGAAAAGTTCAATTATATTATTCTGCCTTACATTGGAAGATTGAGCGTAAAGGGGACACTGTGTTAGCATCAGCAAAGCAGAGTAATTGCCCTCTGCTGTGGCTTTGTACCCCGGGATACAGGGTGCCCTTCAACGCCCTCGGTGATGACGGGCATAAAACAAATTGCGAGCAGTGTGTGTAGTGAATGTAGTGTGACTGCATTTTTTAATGTGTAAGTAGGCTTAGGTTTTTATCCTCCTTATCTTAAGCCCCCGTCAAGATCAAACTCAAGCGAGCATTCACATCCACAATTGAATCTCACCAGCTTTTTTTCTTTAAGTTAACATCAGTTCAAACTCTCCCTACTGCTTCTGTCAATAGATCTTTTAAAGGCAGGCATTAGAGTTAAGTTTGCCTTTAGTGTTTTCCCCCCACATTGCATAGCGTCCAGCCCAGGGGCTTCTTTTAATGGGCATTAGTTAAGGCCTGGAATCGGGTAGACATTTGTGAAGGAGACTTGAAGTTTGGAACAGAACTGGTCTTTATAGTTTTTCCATGGGGGGAAATCTTCTTAGGAGAATAAAGGCCGCCTGCTAATCTGCTACCATCTGGAGAATGAAGAAGCCAGAGGTTGTTGGCACCAGGTCACATCCCTTATGTAAACTGTCAAATTCTTTTCATATTAATGGCATATTGAGTTTAATCTGAGGGGTATCAGACAGAGCTTATTTATTGATTCTATCTCTCTCTCTCTCTCTTCTTGCAGGCAAGGTTTCTAAGTATTGTTACAATATGAGAGAAAGACACAGTGTAGCTTAAAAAAAAAAAACAAAAACAAAATCCAACAGGTTGGCTTCATGAGGGATGGTGGATGGTGTCCCTTGTGCTCCCACATAGCTTACTGTTGTGATGGTTGAAGCTGTGAATAAACTTCTCCAGGGCTCTTCCAGACAACCTTTTAATATCTGATTTTATTGAAGAAAGTTGGACTACCTACTCTTTCAAACCAATATGAATTCCAGTTGATAGCCACTGTACTTACCCTACATTTGAATTAAAATGAGCCTGACTCTGGCTTTCCTAGAGAATACATGTGCATGTGAGTGTGAACATAGATGTATAGTCTGGAGCCATGGGATGTGTGGAACAACTAAAGTCACTCCAAGTCTCATGTGTCATCTACCGTCTAAGTGGTAGCCAGTAAAAGTTCTTTGCATTTTAAACATAATTATGAAACCCTCTGGCCTCCCACAGACACAGGGCCAGGTAGACTACAGATGTCCTGATAGCTCTATTCAGAGAAGAGTTATTACCCAAACTGGTA
This sequence comes from Montemys delectorum, assembly GCA_019843815.1. Classification (NCBI taxonomy): domain Eukaryota; kingdom Metazoa; phylum Chordata; class Mammalia; order Rodentia; family Muridae; genus Montemys; species Montemys delectorum. The sequence continues at coordinate 82,080 of JADRCD010217342.1, forward strand.
CAGATTGATCAGGATCATTGTAAAATTGCTCACTTCCCCACTCTTATAAGTACGAATAAGCCCACATTCTCATTCTCACAACTTTTGGTAGGTAAGCATCAAGCTACCTTGTGGAAACCTCATCATCCTATTCCTGGGGATGCCTTCCTACAGGACCAGCTAAAGCAAGGGCTGACTAAGACACACTCTTGAATGAAATATTGTCCCACATAGGACATGTTGACAAAAACACACCTGGCGTTTAGCGAGTGTTCTTCGAACAAGCACATAAAAGAAAGACTACAAGCTGTTTTGTCCCGATGGCCTTCTAGTTGCAGAAGAAACACAAAGAACTGAAACCTAAAAATTTCAGCAAACTGGATCCAATAAAGAGCAAGCACCCCACTTCGATGTATGGCGGTTTCTTTAAAATTCTGAAATAAGGGATTTTTCCCCCTCCTTGGATCCTGTATTCCACGGGCGTTTCTTCGTACCCCTTGGTTTCATATGTAAACTAGAAAATGAAAACCAGACCGAGTGACCCAGAGTGGAGGAAGCATGTTTGTTTTGTCTATTATATTTCTCTGCTCATGCCTGGATGCCTTGCGTCCTGTCCCCTGCGCTTGAAATCGAGAGCTGGGAACAGACATGAGATTGAGGTCCCAGGGGGAAGCCAAGTTCAGCCTGAGCTGGTGAACTCTCGGAGACTAAGGGCATATAACTCGAGCTAAAGACGCTCGGGTATGACGTTTCTGTCAGGAGTGCAGAGACCCATGTGCCTCCCTCCACAAACAGGTTTTCTTTGTGGTAGTCTCGGAGCCGGCACCGGCTGAATGCTTAGCACTTTTCCTTGAGTAACTAGTTCCAATGGACAACAGCGAGTTTAAACAGATTACAAAGCGTTTTCTGCCCAAGGCGTTTTGCTGAAATTTTTTTGGTGGGAGGGAAGGGGGCAGGTGCAGTGTGCTGATATTATGAAACACTGGCATGATTTTGTAAGAGGCCAAACATAGGACAAAATAGGTGAGAGGGGAAAGTGGAGACTCTGGAAGGACACCTCATGAAAAAATGTCTGTGCGCCTAGTTGCTCTTCAGGAGTGGGGGTGTGGGGGGGGGGGGGCGGTGGAGGGCGTGGGAATACAAGGCTGATTCTAGGCCACTCGCTGGCAAGGTGTTCTTTCTCACGTTCGAATGGGTTTTACTCCTGGGCTTCTGTGTCATGTGTTTGGGACCTTAAGTAATTACTATTAAGAATGTCACAATAAACCGGAGCCTTTAGAAGGATAGTGGAGATTTAGTCCCACAGTCAAGAGCTATAAACATGTGAGTGTAATTTAGGAATCCTTTCTGCGGCTGGGCCCCATAAAATGGCCTCCTTCCTCCCAGGCTTTCCAACTTCTCACCTGCAAAGCAGCAATCAGCGTAGTCATTCTTTCCAGCCGCCTTGTAATTTATCTGACTGCAGAGAACCGTGACGGAGGTAGATTGTGGTTGGGGCGGTGACCCGCACCTTTTGCTCTTTTTGCTTTGCGAGGGACTCGCCCACCCAGCCCTGCCGGATTCTCCGTGCTGTGCAAGCAATTCTGCCTTCTCTGGAGAGAGACCAAGAGGCGGAGTTCAGAATGGCGACCAGCAGGGGGCGCCCTTGCCAGATAAGAACAGGATTTTTTTTTTCACTACCAGCACAGCACACATCACATAGTCTGCTATATGTCCTTTTAAATTAATTTGGCTCAAGATTCGACCCCAGAAACCTTTTACTTTGTGCCCCCAGCTCCCAGGCCACACCTGTCTGACAAGTTCGTCCACATCACTGTTTTCAGTTTTCATCCCCTTAGCTGCCATCTGGTCACCTTTTACTTAGAAACGGGAGAGTGGATCTCTTTCTCTCTTTCTATATCACAGGTCAAGCTGAAGGGCACAGTCACCTGCAGGGAACGGGACTGAGTGTGTTCACTGAGCGTTTTTTGCTGTTTTACATGACCTCACCATGAAGGAATGTCTCTACGAGGGAAGGAAAAACCTGTTAGAGCAGCCCACAGCTCTGGTTTTCTCTCTAGTCAGGGCGACAGCCCTTTGGTTCCTGCCAGTGGGTGTAGATGGGGAAAGGTGGGAAAAGATCCTGAAAATTCTAGGGGTGGGTGATTGTTCATTCTTCTAGCTGGGAGGGTAATGTCTGATTCCCAGGCTGACGCAGTATAGTAATTCAGACGGTCTAAACCTGTGTGATTAGCATATTGGGAGATCTCTCTCTCCTCTCTCTTCCCCCTCCCCCTGTGTGTGTGTGTGTGTGTGTGTGTGTGTGTGTGTAAGTGCAAGTGTGAGTGAGTAGTAGATGATAGTCTATCGGGGTGGTGACTAGAGGAAGCATTTTGTTTCTTAAAAGCTTGGCTTCCATGAACTTGGTGCTGGACTTTATTGAATAAAGCCCTCCCCCCATCCATCCATCCATCCATCCATCCATCCATCTGCACAGGAAGAGTTCCCAGCGCATTTCCCAGCCCGCCGCTTCAGGACTTGTTACCACAATATGATGTTTTATCAAGAGAGCATTTTCTCAACTGCCTGAGCCACTAGGTTCTTGTGCCCTGCGCTCTGCTGGAGGACAAGCTGCCCAGACACTAGAACGATTCCCACTCTGGCCGAGGAAGGGTGGAGACCAGAACCTGCAGCCTGCTTCAGGCTGTGAGCCCTCCTGTGTTCTCCGTCCTCTGCAGCGGGGATGGGGGTGGGGGTGGGGGTGGGGGGGGCACAACGACAGGGTTAGGCTGAATCATTGCTTCCTGTTAAACACCTAAAAGGAAAGAACAAAAAGACCTTTACAACAGCTATTTCCTACCAAGGCAGCAATGTGAACTCACTGAGCAAGAACGTCAGGTAGCTTTCGGGAGTCTGTGTGCAGTGAGTTTATTCAGATGTTTAGCAGTTGGCAGTTATTCAAGGGCATGAGGTTTTCTTGCTTCTCAGCCCCTTCCAAGTCTTTAGCCAATTCAGCTATCTAAAGAGAGAGTCACAACTCCTTTATCTGTTGGTTCAATTATGCTTACATAAACTGGCCTGGTTAAGCTAGTCATGCGTGTGAAAAGTAAGGCCTCAAAATTAGTTTACTAAATAAAAAAAAAAAAAATGAATGGTATTTATTTTCTGTCTTGTCACCATGCTACTAACAGAGCCATCTAAGGCCTGCTTCTCAAACTCTTTTTCATTTTTGAAGTCATCTCTAGACGATGTCTTTCCCTAAGCCTCATTGTTCATGAGTTATATTGTGAATCCATTTGGACACCGACCAGGAACTTGGTATAATTGCTCACATGCAAGTAAAAGCTTTCTCTGTGTATTAATTAGTTGATACAAGGAATTAAGATGGTTATAGGGAAGGCATTGCCGCTTCCCCCTGGATAGTTAGGCCAGGTGGGTGCCAAGGCTTTGTCCCATCCCATTTGCTCAGCACGTTCCCTTGATAAAGGCACAGAATGTGAACAGCAGCAAGGCTCCGTGAGGCAGGAGAACACAGGAGCATTTGGATTCACTGTTTCTGTTGATATGAAATGTGAGATATTAATCAAGACTAATTACAAGTGCTGAGTTTAGAACAAACTGAAGGGCAGCTCGGGGCATGGTTCTATCTGTAATTACGGACTGTAAGGTACCAGGATAATTACTAGAAATTAGAGGCCCTTCAGTTTTGGGTCTTCTCAAAATACAGAAACAGTTTCTCTCCCCACCAGGATCTAAGCCTCTGCTCTGAACTTGTGTTAAACAGATGTTACAACAGCTTTGAAATATGTCTTACACACACTGTGTCAAAGTCTAGAAGTTATAGAAAGAATACAGATAGTTCTAGCCTATGCTTTTGCTCATTTGGAATCTTTGAGTATTTAAACGTGAAATAAAAATTGGAATATATTTGGTTGGGGTAGAGTTTAATAGTTCACTGCCCTTTACTTAAAGACTGTTTCATGGACTATTATGTTCTTTAAAAAGAAAACTCTACAATCTTTTATATGAATAAGTTTACATCACATCTTTTTATTTGAAAAACAGTAGTGCGCAATTGTTTCACAGTGTGGGCCTCACATTATAGTGCCATTTCTGTGGTGACCCCTGTGTTTTTAGAGGAACCTTCTAAAACGCCACCTGCAAAAAGAGGAAGGAAGAGGAAGTAGAGAGAGGAGAGGAGGGGAGGGGAAAAGAGGGAAGGGGCTCACCTCAAGTGCAGAAAGCCCCATAGCTAGGGTCAGTTGCCTGCAGTCTATTGTAGGTCTGTGTAGGGCTGCAGACTTTGTAGGTCTGTGTAGGGCTGCAGTCTATTGTAGGTCTATGTAGGGCTGCAGTCTATTGTAGGTCTGCGTAAGGCTGCAGTCTATTGTAGGTCTGTGTAGGGCTACAGTCTGGCCTAACCACACTAATGTCTCTGCTTAGAGAAGAAGCACAAAAACCTTGGCACTGGCCCCATTTCTGCCCTCCAGGACAGGACCCCTGGCTCCAGTGTCTGTCGTCTTGTGTTCAGGACAGCTGCTCTCTAATTTGCTGGGAGGTTTTTATGAGGAGTTCTTAAAGGGAATGCCATTTTCTGTTAACTTCAGTAGAGTTGGCTTAGACTGTGAGCAGTGGGAACTCTGGCTTCTATGTGCACTTGTGCCCAGATTGGCATTAAATTGATGGGCAGAGACTTGAAGGTACATATGTACCACCCTCATGCTGACATGAATCACAGTAGCGTGTGTGCTCTATGAGTATGTGCGTGTGCGTGTGTGTGTGTGTGTGTGTGTGTGTGTGCATGTGTACACTCACACATGTGTTCACACTTAAGCTTAGAGAAAGGACTAGGTTGGTAGGCTGCAGGGAATTGTGGTAGAACCAGCAGTTGTTATGTCACACTCTTTTGCCTTGATGTGTCCCTCTGAAGAGTTTTCAGCACCAGTTTCCACTGTAGATATCGTAACACTGAGTCTAGCAACAAGTGAATGTATAAAAATACACAGGGCTTATACTAAGTTTATAAGAGTGAAAGTCTTTACATCTAAGACACATTCTACTTGTTTACTTGTGTGTGTTTGTTAGTTTGGTTTAATTTCACTTCCTTCTGAAGCGGCTGGCTTCGGCATCACACGGACTTGGAACTCTAATAAATTCAGCTTTACTCACATCACTTCTTGACTGTTTTACGTCATACATACAGTTTTTCTCATCTTCTCCCTGGTCCACATCCAGCTGTGCGGAGAGGGGCTTATGCATTTGCTGACCTGACAGCTCGGAGGAGCCCTGAGAGAAGTTGCTGCATGTCTCTGGCGGGCCTTGAGACTGCAGCCGACGACTCTGGGCTTCCTTCTGTCCTTATGGTTTTGTTCTTTTACAATTTTATCACTTAGGTGTTAATATGGTGCTGTTCTAACTGCTCTCCCTGGCTCTCTTGTGCATTACTTCTTCCTTACAATCTTTACCCCGCCCTCGTGGCTTCCCTATTAATACACATTCTCACTCACATACACAGTCATGTGCACACACTCATACACACACACACACACTCACTCACACACATTCTACACACACTCACACAATGCACACATACACATACTCCACACATTCACACACACATGCACTCACACACACACTTGCACACATATACTCACACACTTCACATACACTCACACATGTACTCACACACACACACACACATGCACATACACACATATATACTCACACACACTTACCCATACACACTCACACACATAAACTCATGCATGTGTATACACACAAACACACACACACACACACACACACACACACACACACACGCACACACACCCTCTCTGTGTGCTGGAGATGTACTTTTAACCCAAGTCACATACCACTCCTACCCTCCACCCTCATTCCTTAGCATACCCTAAAAATGACAAACAGATCTGTACCTGGATTTCCTTTTCTCTACCTGGCGATTGATATTTTCAGGTTAGTAACCACGTTGTTCTTATGAAAGCAGAACATCACGTCACCCGAACCCTGTGGGTCATGGCTGCTCTTTCTTGGAGCCTCAGGCAGCTTGGTTTCAGGGTTCATAGCCTAAAAGCTGAGTCTATGTGTACCTTGTCCAAAACTCTCATGTGTCTCCCTTGTGTGACATTCCTGAGTTGGAGCCGATCTGCCAAGCTGGTTCTTGATACCAACATCTGGTTCCATAATTTCTCACCTTCTCAGAGCACAGAGATGACTTTCTAAAATCAGATGTGAGGACCCATGGAAAAGCACACCTTGGCTCATCTCCTCCATCCCCTGCCCCCTTTCCCCTAGTTCTACCAGGAGAGGAAAGCCAAGGCCATTGAAGTAAGTCAGAAAAACTGAACGCCAGGTTGTCGATTCTTTCCTTGACTCCTTGCAGACTCCCTCATGTATTCTGGAAGAGCTCATACACATTTCCCCCTCCTCTACATTGTAAAGATTTATTTCGCCTTTGGCTCCACGAAAAGGAAGTATAACTTGGTCTTCGGGGACATTTAAATACAGGTACGAGTGACATCATGGGATGACCAGAATCCTGCCTTTTATGAAAGCACACATGGAATGCAGGGGGACACGGACGACGGGAGGATGAGTCCTCCCTCTTCTGCTTCCTGCGAATCCTCTGTCCACAGATGTAAGCTCCTTGAAATGCTTTGTAAGAGTGGAGGGGCCGTGTAATAGATACTTTTCTGGAGTTTTAAATAAATAAATATTAACTTTTTAATTTCAAATGATAACGGGAAAGAGGAAGGAGGCTGCCGCACGCTCTGCTCTTGCTGTCGCTCTTGCTCCTTAGTCGGGAGCAATCGAAGGGCTGATGGGGAGTGAGGCGTGTTCAGAGGCAAATTTGAAAGCGTTTATTAAGTAATAAGAAGAGAGAACAACGGTATTCTGGTCCCCGCTACTTTCAAACTTTCTCAAACATACCTGGAATGGACCAAAGCTTAAAACTCAAAGGCTGC